>BMAO01001184.1:0-77725 GCA_019973975.1 Trichonephila clavata
TTGTTCACTTTCTCCTCTTTCTTTAAAGTTATCTATTAAAAATTACCTGTATTGGCATTTACTTTATTTATTTTTTTGCCTTCAGACAATTACTTCTGTATTAAATTGTCTTCCATTAACAACATTTATTGGTAATCAGTGAAAATACACTGCTAAAAAAATTTAGGGAAGCATATGAATTTAGTCATTGCTGAATTCTTTTCCTGATAACTTGCGTTAAACAAAACGTCCAAGGTCCAAAGAGTAAAAGAGAAGAGAAAAAGAAAATTTGGTATGAAAATATACGATCATGACACCAAAATTCAGAGAAAGGATATAAGTGCAGAAATCGTGATTTCATAGAAGCTGTTGTTTTCGTTGTCTTGGTGATGAAATCTAAACTTTCGGCTGTTCCTTTGAGAAAAAGTGATTAGAAAATGCTAAGACAACGATAATTTCTAGATTCCATAGCTTGATGTACTATTTGGCAACTAGAATCCGGGCAAACACTAAGAACTGTACCGGATGCAGTTCGAGAGGCAAAAAGTGTCATTTCAAGACTGTGGGATTGATTCCAAGAAACATAGCATGTTCGACGTCGAAACGGACAAGATCGCCCACGTGCTACTACAACAAATAATGACCGATATATCCTGTTAACAGCTCGTTGATGCAGAATAGCCAATGTGGTAGAGGCTAAAAGACAGTTTCCTTTGGCAACAGGAAGAAGGATCTCAAGCTAAACAATTAGAAATAGACTTCATGCGAGTGGTCTATATACTCGTAGACCATTGGCATGTATTGCGTTGACAGCAAGACACCATGTGGCCGGAAGAAAGTGATTACTGAGCATCGAGATTGGATGCAAAGTGATAGATTCAAGTGCTGTCCGTGAAGAGTGCAGATTCAGTTTAGAGTATGATACCAGAGTTTTTCTATGACGAGAAAAAGGCAATCGAAATAATCTTGTAATTGTTCAGGAAAGATCACATTACAGAGTAGATGATTTCATGGTATGGGCTGGAAACAGCATAGGCATAAGTACTGTCTAGCGTATCATTCAGAATAGCAATTGACAACTTAAAGCTATGCAGACGAGATCCTGGGACCCCAAGTCCTACCTTACGCTACATCCATCGGTTATTCAATTGTTTTAATGCAGGATAAGGCCAGATTTCAAACAGCTCATCTTGTGAACTTTCTTGAGGCTCAAACAAAACAGCGTATGTAATGGTCAGCAAGCTTTCCTGATTTTAATCCATAGGACACACTCGGTGATTCGTTGCTGCGAGAACAAGGCCTCATGTTACTCCCAAGCTTAAGAGATCGCATTTCTTCAAGAGTGGAATGGTATTCTCCTTAGTCTCATTGAGAACCCTATCACATCCACGTAAAAAAGATGTGTGGTGGTCTTAGCATTCAGGAGGACCACACGACAGATCAAACATCCTGTATCATTTCCAAACAATCAGTATTTGTCAGTTACATGGAACTAATTGGTTGCCATAATGCATCCTTTCATGTTCTTTACACCATCTCAAAGAATTAAATTCCCATGCCATTGATTTTAGATTCTGTTTTCTGTATTGCGATTTGTGACCCCTGTATTTTCCATTTTATGCCCACGCATGGCTATTGCACAGATGGTTCTTCAATTGCTTGCTAGTTCCCCTAATTTTTTCAACCTTGCATTAAGATAATTTTTAAAGTCGTAAAAGTCGATCTTAAACTGATAAAATTGCCTCCATGGGAAGACTCTACAAAGTGATTTCCAGAAATATTACTTATCTTACGTTATTCATAAGCCGAAAGAGATATACACTGAAGATCCAAAAAAAACTGGTACGGACATACATATGCAAATAAAGAGATATGGAACCAATCAGAGTACGGCGCTGCGGTTGGCAAAGCCTTTATAAGACAATGAGTGTCTGGCTCAATTATTAGATATGTTACTGTTGCTGCTACAATGGCAGCTTATCAAGATTTAAGTGAGTTTGTACGTGGTGTTATAAATCGGCGCACGAGAGACGGGACATAGCATCTCCGAGATAGCGAAGAAATTTTGATTTCACGTACGGCCATTTCTCGAGTGTACCATGAATATCAAGAATCCGGTAAAACATCAAATCTACGACATCACTAAGGCCGGAAAAAATATCATGCAAGAACGGGACCAACGAACGACTGACGAGAATCATGAAGCGAGACATACGTGCAACCCTCCCGCAAATTACTGCAGATTTTAATTCTGGGCCATCAAGAAGTGTCACTGGTGCGAACCATTTCAACGAAACATCATCGATACGGTTTTCGGAGCGAAGGCCCACTCGTGAACCTTGTTGACTGCACGACACAAAGCCTTACGCCTCGCCTGGGCCCGTCAACACCGACTTTGGACTGTTGATGACTGTAAACACGTTGCCTGGTCTTACGAGTCTTGTTTCCAATTGAATCGAACTGATGAACGTGTATGGTTATGGAGACAACCTCATGAATCGATGGACCCTGCATATCAGCAGGGGACTGTTAAAGCTAGTGGAGGCTCTGTGATGGTATAGGGCGGGCGTGTGCAATTGGCGTGACTTGGGACCCCTGATGCGTCTAGATAAGACTCTGAAAGGTGACAGGTACGTAAGCATCCTTTCGGATCACATACACCCATTCATGTCCTTTGTGCATTACGACAGACTTGAGGAATTTCAGCAGGACAATGCGACACCCCTCACGTCCATAATTGCTACAGAGGGGCTCCAGGAGCACTATTCTGAATTTAGACAGTCCCACCGGCCACCAAAATCCCCAGACATGAGTATTATTAAATATATCTGGAATGCCTTACAATGTGCTGTTCAGAAGAGAGATCTCCACCTCATCTTACTCCTACTCATTTATGGACAGCCCTGCAGGATTCATGGTGTCAATTACCTCCAGCACTACTTCAGACATTAATCGAATCTATGCCACGTTGTGTTGCGGAACTTCTGAGATCTCGTGGAGGCTCTACACGATATTAGGGCTGTGTACCAGTTTTTTTTGGCTCTTCAGTGTATTTAAACCCCGAACATAAAAGACAAAAACGTGTTTCGTGTTTTATGACGTAGTAAAAAATTCATAAAAAGAGAATTAGAATTCATTTTATATGTAAAAATAACCAAAAAGTCAATTTTAATTATTAGTATAAATATGAAATTCTTCAAGTGTAATGTAACTATGCACTTATAACGTTAAAGGTATGGTTTTAGCAAAGCTTCAATGTATAATACCCAACATTATGATATTTTGACAATATTTATTCTTATACTGATCTCCAGAAATAAAAATATCCTTAATAGATCTACGTTTGTGAAAGAATTAAAAACGCTACTTAGAGTAAATCTGTTTAAATATTCTTAAAAAAATACTAATTGGAATTCGACATCCTCTAAATCAACCACTATCAGTGTCTTCCCCTCTCCAATCCATGCGTATGCATATAAATGGTTCTTTGATACCATATTTACTTTATTTCACTTAAGATCAACCATTTTTATCTCGATAGTTTTGACGACCTCTAAATTAGGATAATATTCAAGATTATTTTGTTAAGGAGGACTTAAATCTCTTTTAATTATGATTATATCTTATTTCCCTTCATTTGTATTATGCGATTTCAAAATTCCCCACCAATTAATTAAAATATTTTAGAGAAAAATTGCCTTTTTTATTTATTTCATCGTCAAGCATTAGAAACAGATGCAAAAGGTTCAAGATCCTTTCCAATACATTTGCTATTGTTTCTTAAAATCATTATTTATACATCAGGTTGGATAAGGTTATTATTATTATTTTTGCAATCAACACCAGAAATTAGTTAATTATGGAGAAACCCAAATGTCTATGATTTTACTTAAAAAAAAATATAATACATGGAAGTAAAACAAAGGATGGGAGAGTAAATACATTGATCGAAGGTACGCATGGAATACTGGGTACATTATTCATGCCTTCGAAAATATGTCAAACCCCATCAGAGAAAAAATAAATTACTTGGACACATTCAGAGCCATAAATCCTATTTTCTTTTCAATTCTAATTCCTGAAAGAAAAGCTTTATATTAAATACGAAAATTTGAGAATATCAACATTTTTTATTTTATCCGAGAAAAATTGTTCCCGCACCTCTAATTTAAATATATAAATAAATACAAATAGAGTGTGCTTTGGTTCCTACTTTGTCGATAGCTTAAGAGCTACTCATGACACAAATACAACACAGCCTCTTAAAAACACAAGAACTCTATCTTTATTTTTCAGAACTTCCTTATATATACACATCAATATCGCTGAGCATGCGCAAATTGAGTTGGTTCTTTACAGAACGGAAAATGTTATTAGACTAATTAAATAAAATACGAGATTAAACATATAGTTAATAGTATTAAATACAAATTTAGAAGAATAAGTAATGTAACCATGTTTGTCGTTATTATCGTAACTGACTGTATCAAGCAGCAAGAGCGTTTTCTAGCGATCACACTTTTTCAGAAAAGACCAGGTGAGGAGAAAACGAGGATGCTAAGGAAACAGTTCACATTCTTTGATCGTTATTTTTGTTAACAATATGTGTTTTCTTGTGTAACCCAACTCAAAATAATAAATTCATTGAACCAAACCCCAAAATTACAACTTTTAATTTAAACTTTTTACGCCTAACGCTATACAGAAATAAATTATGTAACATATTAGAAACACAGTACATATTTTTTTAAAAAATAGATCAGATAAAAAAAATAAAATATTTTTGTTTTAATGAAAATCTGGCACATTTTTAGAAGTATTTATTTTGAAGAAACATGGAATAAATAAAAGCAATGTACAACCTAAAAATACCTTGAATTCGACGTTTCTGTTCCTTAAAAAAATTTCCATTGCATGTTACTTCTTTAATATTTTCACATTTTTACCCCTAAAGGCATTATCCAACATTTAATTTAAAAAGGAAAGTAAATTTTGTCAAGATCGTAGAGAATAAGTTCGGGATTTTTTAACAAAGTAAATAACAGTCTTCAAAAATGCAAAAAGCTTCAAAACATGCAAGAAAAACCGATTTCTACTATATAACCTGAAGCTAGATAAGTCCTCAAATCCTTCAGAAATAATCAAAATCAGGCTTCAATCTCGTATTTTTTTCATAAGTAAGGAATTTTAGTTGTTAGAAATGTGAAAACCACGTTTGTGTGTGTCTGTGGCTATTTTCAAAATTTCTACTTAATTGTGATATTTATCAGTATATCGAAGAAATTGTTGAAAAGAAAAACCTTTTTAGAGCCATTTAGCTGCAAAATGTACAGCTTATTTTTTGTTTAGTTGTTAAATTATTCGGTAGACTCTAAGCTAAGTTTTATTTATGATTTACGTGCCACGTTCAGAATATGTTGGAAGCGATATGTGGTAATTAAAATAGTTAAACCTTCTTAAAAAAACAAAGATGTTCAAGTTATTCAAAACATGAACAAATAACAAAAATCCCTAGCGCATTTTCATAAAGATAGTGACACATATGTAAAAGAAACATTTTTGTATGTTTCTGTGCACCTTTCATATTATAGGAAAGATACTTTTGTTTTTACTTCACTTTGTAAGATAGACACAGAGAAGTGAAATAAAAAATTTCCAGTTTTCTCCTAAAAAATTACCTCAAGAGGAAATTCTAACGTTCTAATTCATTAGAAATAAAATATTTTAATTTATTCAACATATTTTATATTGTGTTCCCAGCAATTTCTTATAATTCTGAAACAACAAAGTTATTCAGAACACAAGTAATATAAAAAAAATTTAAGTCAATTCCTACTTTGAATGGATGAATGAATATGAAGTATTTTATTAACGATTGAAAATTTAAACAGGATATATATATATATATATCGGGAGAGAGTGAACTAATAGTAGGAATTAAAAAAAATAGCATGATTTGTCTGCTTTGTTGAAAACAATGCACTCCCGATTTGGCTAGTTTGGCTGAAACGGTTCAACGCCAACTTTTGTCATTGTTTTAGCAGTAACATTGTTGCAATAATGGAGACAAATCTAAGTTGGCGTCGAAAACCGGTAATTAATTTAATCTAATTAATTAACCGGTAATTAATGAATTAATATTTTTAAAAACTGCATTAACATTGACTGTCATCCACTACAAGTTTAAAAAAATTATTTGAACTTGATCGGATGAATAGAAAGTATTTATTAACGATTGAAAATTTGAACAAGATAAACAAATATAAGAGAGAGTGAGCTAATAGTAGGAATTGAAAAATGGGCTTCATTATTTTAAACCAATTTAATATTAATAAATCTGTAAATATAGAGTCTTTCATAGAAAAAATAACAATGTTTGAACCTGTGTGGTCAAATCGACGAACGATCAATTAGACAAATCAGCAACAAATGAAATAAGCTACAATGAATGGAGATATTTCATTGCCACATACATTTCAATACTTCTCGGTTTCTCTCGAGAAATAACTTTAGTCTGAACTAGAAATATGTTGCTTACGAAAGAGCCAATAACTTATTTTAAAAGCATCGTTGCCAACATTTCATGAAATATAGTCCACATGAGGAAATGTCTTCCTACGCTTCATGTTTCTGTAAAATCCTGAAAGATTTCTTATGCAGTTCAAACATTTTATAGTTTAGAATTTTTATAGCACTTGTTTGGAGGATAGATTCAATGTTGAGAGACTTTTGAAGTGTTTTCTTTGAATATTGGCTATTTTCAAATTTTTATGGGTTCAGAAAGAAATAAGTTTTCCTCAATATAGGCGATTTTAGGAGAGTTTTAGGAAAGAAGACTCAATTTTTTTTACGAGACTATGTATAGATATTGTAAAATTAATTGAAATTAGAGTGCACTTTAAGTGAAACATCTAGATTAAAAAACAGGGGTACTTACATATTATCGCAACCTGTTGTCAACATTATATGAAACAAAGCACGATTCAGCAAGTACACACAGAAATTCGGAGTTGCCAACCTGGCAAATTATTAATAGAGTTGGTGTTTGCTGCAATAATAAGGAAATGCCAAAACAGGTACGTGTTATACCATCAACCAATTTCGTTCAAGCAAAGTACATCACTATATGCAACGAAACATATCAAATTGTGGAAAACCATTCATCCATATGTTCAGACACAGTAATAATGTTAATCATAACGTTGGCAGCATTTGGTGGTATTTTATAAAATGGTGACGTCTTTTGATTTGTTGAAATTTGTGGAAGGTAAACTGCTGTTTGTAAAAAATGCAACACTATGAAGAAATCATCAGAATTAAATGAAATTTAATGCACGGGTATTATTACAAATAAATGACGAAATTTTTAAAGAAAAAAAAACAATATTAAGTGTTTGAAATCAGTATTTGGTGTAGCTAACCACACGCCGCAATAAGTGTTGCTATACGATGTGGCATAGAGTTAAACAGATTTGGAATGTCTGCTTGCGGAAGAGAATTCCATATTGCTTGCATGTGCAGTAAAAGTTTGTCTTCTGAAGATGCAGGACGCGGATCACGAGCGAGACGCCAACCAACCAAATCCCACACATGCTCAATAGGCAACATATCCGGCAATTAAGCAGGCCAAGGAAGAAGTTGCATGTGTTGGGCTGAACAGAAGTTTCAAACAGTCTTTGCAACATGTAGGCGTGCATTATCCTGTTGAAAGATAGCTCCAGCTGGGCTTTGAAGGAAGGGAACGACTTTGGGCTGTAGCACTTTATGGACGTACCTTTTGCTATTGAGATTACCCTCAATTCGTAGCAAATTGGATCTTTTGCATTGGACCTTTTGACAAATCGCACCCTAAACCGTAACTCCGGGTGTTATGCCACTATGTCGTTCGATAACGCACCCTGGAAGACAGTGTTCACCGGTATAGAGCCTAACACGAAATGCGGCCATCATTGTCCCACAAATTGAAGCTTAATTCGTCTGAAAAGACAACTTGGTGCCAATCTGCTTGCTAGGCTCTGTGCTCATAAGCTCATTGCAAACGCAGCCGTCGATGGTTTGCCGTGAGGGGGATCCTGTATAAAGGCACACTTGCACGCAATCCACGGTGCAGAAGCCGTCGAGGAATTGGCAAAGCCGACATTAGCACACCTGTAGCATTAGACCAACGTGGCGCCAACTGTGCCTGGAGGAATCTGTACGATCATTCACCGCCATGCGGAGAAAGTGTCGATCCTCGCGCGCTGAATGCACCTTCCATAGGTTTTCACGTTAATCGGTGCTGTCGGGCCACTGCTGCCAAACTCGCATCACTGAGGAACTGTTCCACTGCACACGAGCTCCTATTGTGCGATAGGAAAATTCTCCTTCTCGAAAGCCGATAATCCTCCCCCGTTCAGTTTCCGTAATTTGATGGAATTTCTCCTCTTTTCGTCGTGGAGGCAAACATAGGTCTCACTAAACGTTGGTCACTAACAAATAATCATTAACTATTTTTAATGTCCCACTATAGCCCTCTATTTATGCACTTTCAGCATCAGATCAGAGGGCGCTGTGCACACCACGCATGCGCGATGGCTCTTAAACTTTACTATTTTACGTAACATCCTATAATTGATATTTGCTGCAAAATTCATTTAATTCTGATGATTCCTTCATGGTGTTGCATTTTTACAAACAGCGGTGTATAATACATAAGTATAAAAAAGAAATTTTCCCTTAACGAATATTTCAATTACAGCAATTTACATCTATTTCTACGGATATTATATCTATTGCTACTACACCTACTTTCCTAAAGCTCTACTATTAAAGTTTTTGTTACATTGTGTATATTTTTAAATTATCACTTAATTTAATGCATTTTACTCATTGGACCAAAATGTTTTTTTAACAAATTAAATTTATCTGGTTTTTTTTATATTTACACATTATCGCAACAATGCCAAAGTACGAGTTAATTCGCCAAGTTGGCAATCTCAATTATAATGTGTCGTACAGGTTGATTGGCAACCATGTGCTTCGTTTCATATAATGTCTCCAATAGGTTGCGATAATACGTAAGTACCCGTTAATCATAAGTAATGCATGTTGAAATGAACTTGACACCCACAATATTTACAGACTTTATATGTTATTAGCAAAACAACGTTCGAAGAAATAACAAAATAATAGATGATTTTTTATGAATACACGTACAGTGAAGAAAAATAGTTACTTCGGAATGAGAAGGAAAATAAAAATAAATAAAAGTTCTTGAACCATATTTTGGTATGCAGTCAAAATGTAACACATCTTACATTATCTTTTATAAAAGAATGTTGCGAAAAGATAGTTCTCTGGCAGAAAAAAAATGGCTGTCTACGTGACAGAATCTTGAATTACAAACAAAAGCTCAAAAATCATATCACTTCACTGGAAAAATAACAACGAATAAAAGGATTATAGAGATATGATTTGTGTGTGTGTCGGAATGTGGCTCCTTGCCAAAAGAAATAAAATGGCTGAAATCGTCGACTTAAAAATTTAGTTAATGAGGCAACGGTACAAAAAGATGAAAATTTATAAATTCTGAGGATTGATATGATTTTTGTTGAAATGAGCATTTATTTTCAATGTCGCTATTATGAGTAATAGAATTAAGTGAAGCTGCAAATTCTTTGAAACTAATAGCATTCATATTGAAAAATTAAGAAAAATGACGTTTTAGCCCTCATTTGTTTATAAACATTAAAGGGTTGCCTTAAGTTTTGGGATTTGTTGAAATTCCTAAGTTTATATGTTTTCATCTGCCAACTGAAGATATTAAAAAACTGAAGCAGCACATTGCTAATGCGATGTCATTTATTGTGATGAATTAACATTGGGAAAATAAAGGAATCTTAAATTACGCAATGATAGAGTAATTTTAAAAATAAAACATGACTGACATAGTTTAAATGTAAATGATATCTAAGCAATAATATCTCCATTCAACAGTGCCATTTTTAAAAGAAGCTATTAAATCTTTACTCAGAATGATTAACGTTTCGATTTTTTTCAAATATGTAATATAAATGCATGCTTTTGAAAGTGATAAAAAAAGTAGTGGCAATTACGTACTATACCTTCCAGTACAATATCATCAAATCAAAAGATTTTGCCAAATACCGCGACATACAGTTCTTAGGGAAAAACATTCCCGTGCATGTTCAAACACAGTAATCATAACGATAACAACATTTTGCGACATTTTTTGAATTGGCGATGTGTTTTTGTTTGGCGAAATTGGTCGACGGTAAAATACGAGAGAACATCGGATTCCTGGACACTCAAAATTTTCTGGAATGAACAGGCAGACAAACTAGCAAAATCGGTAGCGGAATCTAATTTTTACAATGACTGGATCGCCCCTGAAGATATCAATACCAATAATTTTCGAAAAAGAATAGGAAAAACTACTGAGAATTATAATACCAGCAAATATCACAATATTTTAAGAAACATCCCATCTATAGAAATAATATCTAACTGAACCAATAACAGAAGAGAAGAGATTCTAGGTATTCGCATCATTAGTAAAATGATAATAACTCCAGGGCTCCTGCATAAATATGAATTAACAAGTAAGCCTTTATGTAACACATGCAAAGAAAATAACGATTTGGAACACATTATCTTAATTTGTGAGAAATATTCTTCTCAAAGATATAACTTGTGGAATATACTGAAGATAGATCCATGCAAAAACACCACCTTCAGAGAACTTTTGGAACATGCACTTGTTAATAAGCAACTTTTCAGGTTTTTTTTTGTTTTTTTTTTTTGCAGAAGATGAAGTTTTTTGATATATATTAAGAAAGGAAAGACACATATAGCGATTTACATAGATATTCACATTGATATCAAGGGGATAATAGCCCTTGCTGCTCTATATCGCACAAGAACTGAACTGAACTGAACGAGAGAACAAAAGAATGTGTTGATATAATTTTCGACGTAAAAAAGAATAAATAGACATATTTATGAGTTAAAATTACTATTATACAAAACATACGAAAACAAATTAACTGAATTTTTTTTCAAAACCTTTTTAGCAATCGAAGGCCGCATTTGCTAAAAAGTAAAGAGAGTAAAACGCATTTTAAAGTATATCTTGCTTAAAGTAATGGCATCTGTTTTTACTAAAACACTTCTACTCTTTGTTCCACTGAACAGGAAATAAAAAAACAGCTATTTTTATAAAGCTAATAAAATGGTCTATACAAGAAAGTCACAAATAAAATTTGTCGATTGTTGGCAAAATTCGCAATTTTAGGGTATTCGGATACCTTAAGAATTCCCGTCGATTATTTTTTACGTAGAAATTCCCTTTTTCTATTACTTCAAGCAGTTATTATGGTGCGAAGATAACTCTTTCTTCAGAAATGTCATTTCTTTATACAAAAAACCTTCGTAGTTTTTATTTTACTAACAAAAATGATCTACTTTTTTATCCCCTGATGGATTTGGGATTTCAAAAAGATTACATAAAAATACACATTCGGAAACTCTGACTCCTTTATCTTAAAAAGTCACAATTCCAATTCAGTAGAGATCTTGAGATAAATGAACAATTGAGAGTTTCCTTTGCATCGAGTTTCCTGTACAGTTTCTTTAATTAATGATGCAAAATTTGAAAGAAAGCACGTTTGTACTTTTTTTACGAAATATATATATATATACACTTATATAAAGAAATTATTTTTAATTCCTTTAATTGTAGTTGTCGTATAAACGCTTTCAATTAAAAGTTATTTAAATTTAGATCTTTAGATTAAGGGGAAAAATCCCACTAAAGTCCGATCGGGTTCTTTTTTAAAAAAAATTTAAGTTAATTAAAAGTCAATTCATTGTAAGATAATTCCTTAGAGTTACTTCACTATTTTGTCAATTCGAATAAGAGTAAATTCATTTTTTGGTGAAAACTATTAGACTTTTTCATTAAGAATGCATTTTTTAAACAATTCTGCACAAGGAAATTACTTATGCGCATAAAAATAAAACTTTTTTTAGATTCATCTTGTATTTCATCTGCTGCACACGAAAATGTGTCTAAATTTGTGGAAATTCTTACGTAATGGTTTTCATTTGTTTATAATTACTTTTAATCAAAATAATTAAAGTAATTATAAGCAAATGTAAACCATTACTAAGAATAAGTAATTATTTTAGTTATAATTATATTAATATTTATTTAAGTCAATAAGTTAATTATTTTCAGAATAGCTTGTGTACAACTGTTTAAAAAAATAGTTTCTCGACAGACTTTTTAAGATGATTTCGTATTTTTATAAATCTCTCTGGGGAAGGTGTATCAAATGCAGAAGGAGGATATTTTAAAAATAATATCAATCGGGTTAATAAAATTATTTTAATAGACTCAGTGTTATTACATCAGTGCTTCTCAAACTTTCAATATATGTGACACATTATTCAATCATTATTTTACATCTCGCCCCCTTCCTTACAATTACAATATATTGAGTTCAATAGTACAAAATGACTTTAACCTCTTAAATGCCACTGGCGTATATAAACGTCTCGCTCACTCAAAGCTTTAATTGCCCCGGACGTATATATACGTCTTTCCACAATATGATATTTTCTGTACATTGCTATCCACATAATTATTCCGAAGACTTTGGAATACAACAAATGGACTTGGACAGTGTTTGCTAAGGATTTACTTATATCAGAGGATTTCCTTATTTATTCCTTTTCTCTCCCCCCCCCCCAATACATCACATACGCTTGTCTGCGTGGAAAATGGTGACATCGGGAAGCAAATTGCGAAACTTATTATCTGCAGTTAAGGGATTAATTATAAATCATACAAATTACTAAGATAAGTGTTCGTTTTTGTATATAACTTTATATATGACAAGCCCATGGGGTCACCAGTAATTATTAAACTTGTTCTAATAGTGTTGTTAAATTTATTATGAAATACATCGTGCAGTACTGATACTTTTACAAGTTCATTATGTCACTGTAAATGTGTATTTTACTTTTTATTATGTCAGATTGTATTTTGTTTGTATACTTTCAGTAAATAAATAATTTTTTAAAATAATTATTTGTTTGCGACTTTTCAATATGCTAGCGCCCCATCGTTGAGTTATCACGCCCCCTTAGGGGGCGGACCCCACAGTATGAGGAACGCTGCATTACATCTAGGAAAGATTTTGTAGTTTTGTAATATAAGAGGAAAGTTGTGAAGTTAAAAAGGGATTGGCTAGCAAAGGAATATTCATTGCTTGAAATAATAAAATATGAAGCAATAAATAATCTCTTAATTAAGTTTTCAAACCACAAAATATTAAAAGGAAAACTCTAGCATTTCGCAAGACAACGAAAAATCTATATCCTTCGCAATGCGTCAAATATGAACCGAAATTCACATTCTTGTTGAATGAAATATTAATTTCTCACACAAACTCTGATTTGTTTTCTGAAAGGGAGAAAGCAAGAGTTTTTTTGAAGAGAACTACTTTATGCGCGTTTTGCTGAAGAGTCAATTCAAATGAAGTGTCAGGTTCGGGTCCATTACGCTACTCAGTTTTTGTCGGCTCTCGTCAGAAATTGTGTTCATGTCGCTTAATTTTGAATTGAAAATTTCTTAAGCGCGTGTTGTTTTTTTAAGTAAAAATTTAATGAGCGCTTTTTTCAGTGAAATTTTATATTCTTCCTTTAAATATTACTGTTAAGCCCACGCTCACTCAACTTCAGCAAGTGAACAAGAAAAGAGGAGCGCAAGCGAAAATAATTTTGAAAAAAAAAATTCGGTTAAAGTTTAGATTATTTGGGGCCTTTCGCGATGTAAATTTCTTTTGGCGACCGAAATCCTTCGCCAAGCTACTTCATTTAACGATAGGTGCTTTTAGCAACCGGATTCGATATCCAAGCTATCTATGACATCTATTTAAAAAAGTTGGCAAATTTTAAAGAAATATCGCCAATTTCAAAGAAAATAGTCACCCCCCATCCCCCCAAATCTATATTGTAGCCGATTATTCTTATGTAGGAAATTGGAAGAGGGATTGTGGTAGTTATTATAGAAATATTTCAAAGTTTTTTTTTTTGCTATCAACCTGCCTCTATCCATTGGAAACCAGAAGTCTTAACGGATGATCCAGTAAAGGTGAGTTTAATTTTTTCGTTAAACATAATTTATGGTAAATAATGTTTCAAAATGTTTCAAAAGTTTACTTGCTAGCTGCATTCAAAGAAATCGTGGAACTTAAAGAAAAACTTCTGAAATGCTCAGAATTTACAAAAGATAACGACTTTGTCTCGGACTTTCCTGCAACCACAGTTGTGCAACATAAAAATGAAGAAGACTTCCATGGTTACTCCTACAACAACAAACGAAATGTGTAAATTCAGCGTATTATGTTGTTGAATGTATTCCTTCATTGGATAAACTCCTTAAAGCTGTATAAATAATCGCATGCCCTGTTTGTCAAGAAGGAACGAAACATGGGATATATTTTATGATTCAGAAGAAAGAGCATTTAAGCACCAAAATGGGCCAAAAGAATTAAAATCTGAAATTTTAAGGAATCTGGCGAGGAAGTCGCTGATGTGTTAGTTTATATTGATGATGACAAGTAATAGATTACGAGAAAATAGAAGCATTAATTGTGAAAGAGCATGAACCCTCTTTTTTTGTTTGCTTAGAGAATTTTAAGAAAAGTAAATGACTCTCAGGGCATACGTTTTCCTAAACGTATATAGTACTCAAAGTTATATAAAGTTATGTTGCATAGTACTTACGTATTATCGCAACGGTATTGGCAGCATTATATGAAATGAAGCGCATTGTTGCCGATTCAGCATGTTTGACACATGGAAACTGAAGATTGCCAACTTGGCGAGTTATTTTAAACATTAGTATTGTTACGATAGTACGTATGTACCACATAAACATTTATATTACGAAAAAAAATTACATGAGCAATTTACAGATAATTACTTTTAAATAAAGACTCATTGACATTTCATCGTAAAAACTTATATATAAATCTAAAGAATGCATAATTATTAAAACATTTCCCTTTACAGTAAATGGGTAAAATAAACAAATCCAACGATGAATGGGAATAAAATGTATTCTACTTAACATTTGCATGCGAAAATGTCGTAAAAGAAAAAATAGTACATCTGAACAGTTGGATATTTTTGCCCAGAATTAATTAGAATTTTTCGCTTCTATAGTGTGGTCATAAGCATACACAGAATTTTTTTCTTTACTAAAATAACATTTTATTCAGAAAACTGTTTACATATTTTTCAAATGTAAAGTTTAATTTAAGTTTGAAATTAAATTTATATGATTCAATTCCAGTATTTTTAGTTGATCCATTATCTTTAATATAAACCCCGCACAAAATAATAATTTTGCTATTAAATTAGAGGGAATAAATAATTGTGTGAGAGAGAGTTTGCTAAAACAACTTCAAAAATACACTTTTTGTTTCCTCAAAGTATAGAGAACAATTTATAATGTCGAAATTTTCTAATGCTTCTCTGCACTAACAGGATAATGAAATATTTCAATATAAATTTATTGCAGAGTGCATTATAATATAATTTAACTCCTCCTTTTTCTCAAATTATTTTCTTATAAATTCTGAGCTGTTGGTGGCTTTCCAAATTTATTTCGCTTTTATGATGAAACACATTAAGAATCGGGGAAAATTGTAGACAGAAGATTTAAAACGAAAAAAAAAAGATTTTTTTAAAAAAATTGATTAAAATTTATAATAACAATATAACACTTAATTTTAGGTATAACTATGTATTATGTTATTATTTCATATTAATATGAAGAACAGGAGCTATGGCTTAACTTATAACTTATATATATATATATATATAGAAGAGTTGTTGCCAAAAGATTTTACTTAAATGTATCATTTTTATTTTTTAAGAATCTTAAAAAAACAAAATAAAGGTGCGACATTAAAATTTATAAAAACTTAGGAAATGCAATTATATTTTAGCATATGTTTAATAAGACCGCGTTAGAACGAGCGAAAAAAATCTGTATTTTTCATATTTTACATTTTAAAACTCTTATTTGATCATCGAGGAATTAAGAAATTTAAAATTTTCTAAAAAAAAAACCCTTTAAAAATGTTTGTTTATTCTTAGTTTATGTCGTACGCTTTTTGAAATTCTGATTTATCAAGCTTTATTAATAATAAATGCTCTTGTGGAAACAATGTTCCTTTATATTTTTAAAATCTTCGGCTCCTAATCGACTTTTAATACAATGTTTCTTTTTAATTTTCCTTAGCATCGTGCCTATTCTTCTCAAAGTCATTCAGCGCTACGAAAAACTGGGAAACCATCCAACACCGCGTAATTTATCTGAAAATAATGCCAGTAAAATGATATTATGACACGCACAGTGAGGTTGAATTCAAATCGTTCCCTGTAGCCCAAATGCATTTACGTATAAGGCAATCTCCAATGTTGCCCCCTCCATGCTTTTTTCCTTCTAAAATGAAGGCAACAGCTCACTTATAATGTCATTTAATATGATTTCTTGTATTTTTTGAAGTACTCTTTTTTTTATTTTGAGTTAACGATAAGAGGCATGATCAGATTGCATGTGTGTATGAACGAATTTTATTAAGAAATACGATGTAAGAGACCATTGCCAGAAAAATAGAGTTAAATGAATGGCTCTCTCTCTGAAATACATATTACTTCAACATAAACTCTATGTAAACTAATGGATATTTTAACTATAAAAAACTGAATAGTTAATTTTTTTCTGTGCCCACGACCACTTCTCAACTGCGTAATATTCTTAAATAAATTGAATTGTTCATACTATAATAAAATATAAATGAAAATAAAAGCTCTATAAGAAATATAATATACATATTTCTGTTTAAATTTTGTTTTAAGCATTCAAATATAGTGATTTATTTTTCGAGAAATGAACTTAACAATGTTTTGTATTAAAAGAGATGTAAAGTAATATTAAAAGAATGTGGTTTTATTTACAAAAAAAAAAAATGTTTGGTTCAATAATTTTTATCCATTTGTCATGGTTATGAAACAAAAAAAAACAAGATGTTTGTTTAAAGTATATCGTCAAAACAAACTATTTCATCTCATTAAAATGAAAATTAATGGCGTAATACCATTTCTTCTACAACTATTGGCGTGCACACAACAAATTCGATTTACAAATACGTCGAACTATGTACAACAGAAGTGTTGGTATGAGTTTTGTGATAATATGATTGAAATTCATAAAATATTTTTCATAAATCCTTATTATAATTTGAAAATTTAACTAATTAAAAAAACAAGTAATATAAAAAAACTTCTTAAATCAATCCCTACTTTGAATGGATGAATGGAATGTATTTTATTAACAATTGAATATTTGAACAAGATTATATATATAGAGAGAGAGAGTGGCCCATAGTATCATATATGTGATTGCGCTTGCCCTGCTCTGAGGCCATAACCACACCGGTGTGATGGGAGTTTGGAACATTTTAAAATTAATTTCGTCAAGGCACTAGATGACGATTAAAGTCCATTTTTTTCAAACAATGTTTCACAAAAGTTTGAACTACAGTAAATGCTTCCGGCTCCAGGTGTTTTTAATTAGATCCGGAATATTTATGAATGCAAACATCTGCACATGCTTAGACTTTTGGAGAGAATCTGGCATTTAATACCGCGGGTATTAATTATCGCATTATTGCGCTCTGGATTTCTGTTTATATTTTGACTACGATGGAAAAATATGGAAATTTAATAGGTTTATTGCACATCAGGCATTTATAAAAATTTAAATATTTATTTTATTTATAATTCGTATGTACAACAATAATTTTAATACTCACAAAGCAGATGTTCATAGAACAAACGTGATGAATAATTTTTAACGAAAAATAATTGTTTGTTCTTACTGACTCATTTTTTACTTATGTAAGAACAAACTATTAATTTTCATTGCTATCGTAACCAGAGATGCCATAACCATAAGAACTGAAAATATAATACTAATGAGATACTGATAAGGCTATGAGCAGTATAACAATTAATTAAAAATAAAAAACGATACATTAACTGTTATTTAAAAGATTTGTATCATTTCAAGCCACGACAAGTTTATCGCTTTGGATTTGCCAAATAGACGAAAACTTTCGTTTTCGTCTATTTTATTTTAATAATCATGGCGAAAAAAGAATACTTTCTTTTTATTAAAATGAAAGCATTTCTTTTAATCCGCAATTGCTTTTTAAATATAGCGAAAGTTTTAGTTCTGTGCATTCTGCATATTATCAATGATAGTAAATTGCAAATTTTAGCGTATTCGATTGCATTAAAGATTTTATATGAAGATTTAAATGATGAAATAAGGTTTAGCGGGGAAATTCACCCGATCCGGTGCGTGCGTATACGCTCGGAACGTGCGAGAATGGGGAAATGTTTTATCTTTCGCTGGGTCCTGAAGAGGTAAGCTGCAAGACAATACAAATCTAAAAAATTATTACCAAGTTAAAACCATTTCTTGCGTGTTTCTGTAAATGAAACCTTCCTAAGCTTTTGAAATGAACTGCAAAACGAAATGTGCAAATGAAATGAAAATCATATAATAACTCACATTTCATCAAATAGATGAATATTTCGGAACCATTTCCGTTCGTAGGTTTGTTCGATTATTGAATGATTCTTTTTCATTTTCATGCCATTAAAAAACGGCACAAAATATGATCGAAAACTTCAGAAACAAAATGATGGGTTTTCTTAGTAGGGTTTTATAATGATTAGAAAAGAAATGGAGAATTCATGTCATTCTCGCTGTTTTGTTTCAAAAACAGATTAGGTTACAAAAATAGAAAATTCGATTAAAAAGTAATTTTTTTTCAAACGAACTCGGAAGAAAATTTGTAAAATATAACATGTTTCAAGCCATTAAATAAAATATTTATTCGTGTTCCATCTTTTATTTTCTGAAATCCAAATCCATTTCAGCAATGTTAACATATATTAGTTTTGCTATCTACTTAATGTATATTCTTCTGTAAATTTTTGTAACCACGAAATTTTACGATAAAGTTCTTGAAATAAAAACCGAATTATTATTAGTTAAATTGGAAAACAAAGAAAAAATTCAATATCCGCTTCAATAAAACAAATGTGCTTATAATGGGTGTAGCAGCTAAGTTGTTATAAACTTCAGGGAGGGGAGGCAAACCTAGATGACTCAGAATAACATAGGAATGACGGGTCGGAAACGCCTTCCTCAAACGATAAAATTGAAAAAATTGAAGAAAAAAGGTGTTTATTACTTGCTGTTCATAAGCATAAAAACAAAAGTAACAAAAATGAAGTACAACTCCTATCAAAGAAGGTGATTGGATTGTAACGATCTCTGAATGTGATGCAGCTTTAACGATGCGTGCAATATGAGACAGTGGTCTCAAACCCCCGGTTCGTGGATCAAATCATAACTGGCCGCCCAAGAATCTTTAAATTATTTCCATATTACTGTGGTGTATTGTGTAGTATTTTATGAGTTAAAATTTTAAATCACTTTATATTTATTATTGGTACAGCTGTATTTTAATTTGAAGCCCTGTTTAAATACATTCAAATTAAAATTATCAAATAAAAACGATCTAAAATATCAGTAATCCAAGCCCCTCCCCCTCCTCAAAGGGCCTTGGTAAAATTGCCAAATGTTGACTGGTCCACGGTGATAAAAAGGTTAATTAACACTGCTATAAGGTACTCGGCACTGTCAAGGGCCTTTTTAGACAAAGGATTTAACATTGCTCCAGAAGAAGGAATATACACATTTAAGTTCTTGCAATCGGGTAGGAGAATGCCCTGGACCATCACAGCCGATCATCGTTGGTCAATTCTGTATTCAAATGGTTATGAAAAGGTTGAAATGGACGGGGGCTCTATCCTGCTGGTACAACAGGGTAGCTTGCATTGCAGTGAAAACGTGTGCGTTATTTAATAATTCTCGTAACAATTGTAACAAGAATATCACAATTTTCTCATTGGTTGATATTGTGTCATTCGATCACGATTACGTATGGCATCATGGAAAGAACAACTGTCAAATAATTACAGACTTAGGTGCACAAACATCGAATAAACAGGAGTTCTCATCAATGCATACATATCATTAACCCGGGACTTCACGCATGATAAAAAATGAGCGTAAATTCACGCGCAGGGTACCTCATACCCAATGATGTCTACATTCTGTTTTTACAGTATAATTTGTATACAAAGGTGAAAAGAAAGAAAAGTAGGAAATACAATATGTTTATTACACTTTTCACTTATAAATTTAGTTTTTTCTCCTTTTTATTAGGGAATTCAGCACATCGTTTATACATTCCTTTAGTCTTCATTGCGAGTGAGTGCGATTTTTTCCTGGATCTTAATTTTTCTTTTTTAATTTCGTAGAAGCATTGCTTGCTGGTTTCTACATTCTTTACATTCTTCTGTAAATAGAAGTCCAAAACACTTCAGAAATCAGCATCTGGTTGGATGTTTGGTAGATAGTTTCTGAGGTTTAACAAAATAATTTGCGCACTTATTGTCGCAATGTTCAACAACACAAAAAATATTGTCACAGGCTAACGAGATTGCTTTTTCTAGCCATTGAATATGATGTGGTCATTTCATCAAGGACGATAATTGCTCCCTCTTATAAATTATCTGGATAGATTTCAATAGAGGAATCACATTTGCTATTATATTCATCATCATTCGATTCTTCTCATCATCTTTCAAAGAGATTTTCTTCATCCGAAAATACTCTATTTTATTTTATCTATTAAATACTGTATCTATCAAATTACTTCAATATCACATTTATTCATCATAAATATAATAATGCGTCATTGCATAAGAAAGATTTTAAACTGTTCTCATGCATTTAGAACTAACTGAACGGCGATTTACGAGCAGGGTATAATATATCCGAAGAGGAGGCATCCAAAAATACGTATTTAGAATTCGCCTACAAGTTAAGGCTTCTCAAATGATATGACCAAAAAGACAGCTTCACGAGAAGCCATTTATTTTCCGAAAAAAAGTTAGGTCGAAAAAAGTTAGTTTTGAAAAAAAGTTAGGTGGTGGGTCTGACATACCCTGCGCGAGAAGTTCCGGGTAAAACCCACAACCTATGAGTGGCTCGACCAATTTGCGGCTCCGAATGGCAGAAACGTGCTTTCTCTGAGTTAGTGTTACATGACATTCTACAGCCTCTCGATTAGCATACGAAAGGAAGCTTTATCTTAGCGTGTCTCTGTTCTATCACAGAATTCCTCTGTGGTGGCTAATTCTCTCTCTCTCTCTCCACAACTCTCCAATGAGAAACTTATATATCGTTCCTTTAATACCATCTCGAGAAACTTTTTATTGTGAACCTCTCCCACCATATCCACCGGTACTACTCTTGCCACGACTTGGTCAAGGATGAGCTTTTCATGGTCTTTTTATGTCTTCACCACGTCAGGAAGTCATTTATGCGTGTGACCCTGCATTCTTATGGTATTCTGAGTCACTACATGCACATTACCTCAACTCGAAGTTTGTAACATTTTAGCTGGGACACCTGGGATATATATTTGGTATGTGGACAAAAATGGTAAAAAATAAACAAATTTCTATAACAAATTTCAAATAAATTTTAATAAATATTCGAAAAGGAAAAAAAATTTGAATGCATTAGGTGTTGTTTTTTAAAAGTTTTATTACTAGTATTTTTATGCAAACAATGCCATAACTGGAAATTATAGATAATTAATTTCTTTTACTTCTCATATCCCAAACTGCATATTTCGAGAAATTGCACTGAAAAATTAAAAGAAACTGACAAAAAATAGTGAAATGTCAAAATATACAAACGGAACAAATGTACCAACTGACCAAATATATAAAGGGATATTTTGAGAACCGGAGTATATTATTTTAACTATAAGTGAACATATTGTTTACCTTATCAAGAACCGCATAACTGTTTCTATATTTAATACGTTATGAATAGGCTTAAGAAATTTTATATCAAAATTAATCATATATCAGTTAATGAAAAGATTCAAATGTTATTTAACTTGCATTAATGTTTCGTGTTGCTTTTTTAAAAATACTTTTGAATGCTGTTCTGTTTTTGTGCTAAAATAATTTACGTTAGTGAAATCAACATCAAAACAAAGCAAATGCTTACCAACCCATATTTGTAGGTAAAAAAAAACATTTTAAAATTCGATGGTAAGAAACAATCAAAATATTCAAAGAAATTGTTAATTACTCGAACTATTTTTTAACCACATTTAAAATTAAAAGTATCCATTGTAAATTTTTCTCCTCTGTATCGAATCAATGTCCCTTTTAATTAAAGGGTTTGTTGAGAAATCTCTAAAGAAAGCGAGAAAAAAAATCCTAGAAACACAAAACACACAGAGAATCTTCTTCAGATTTAAAAAGAAATGGAAATGGAAGAAACGAGATTCCAAGTCTCTCAAATCAAGCATCATTCTTTAAATGAAACAGTGCCAAAAAAGCAACAAAAAAAAAAGGCCATGGGAAAAAAGCAATGGAATTCCTATTGTTCAGTTACCACAATTTTTTTAACTGAATAGGAAAATGGCTTTTAAAGATATCGAGTTAGTTCTACTTTTTTTTAGTTGAAAGAGACCATTGAATAAAAAGTAGAACTTTATATTGACTCTGTAAATAAAGCTCAAAAATATTCTTAAAATGGCGTAAATCAACGTTAGAAACTACAGGCTGTAAATAATGAAGATAATGGCTACAATTAAACGAAAATAATGAAAGATAGCTGCTTATCATTTTGTTTGTACGAATCTGGTTACAACAATTCGTTAAAAAAATACAGAACCTCAAATGTAATTGTTTTTGCAAATGCCATTAACATAAATAAATAATTTTAATTAAACTGTTTTTGTAGGTAGAGCGAAAAAAGCAATTCTGGATAAAACCCTCTTACGTTTGAAAGTCAATCTAAAATTTTCTTCAAATGAATGAATTTTAAAAAAAAAAGTAATATAAAAAAAAACATTTTTAAGTCAAATTCTTACTTTGAATGGATGAATAGAAAGTACTTTATTAATTTTTTTTGAAAATGTGAATATATGCACAAATAAATATATATATATTTATGTATATACATATATGTATATATATGTATATTTTCAGGAAAACGAAACTAATAGTAGGAATTGAAAAAGAGCATGATTTGTCTGTGCATTGTTGTAACAAAGACACTCCGATTTGATTAGTTTTGCTGAAAACTAGTTTTGACAACGCCACCTTTGTCATTGTTTTATACTTACATTGTTGCAACAATCTAAATAAATCTAAATTGTGATAAAAGTTAATTAATTTAATTTTAATTTAACAGTAATTGCAGATTAATGAAACTATATAACACCAAATGTCATCCATCACAAGTTTACCATTGGTTGAATTTGGATTGGATGATATAAATTACAATGTGATTGAAAATTTGAGCAAGGTAAATATATAAATAAAAATTGAGAGATCTATAACGAAAATGAATGAAAGTATTGTAGGGCACAATTCGGAAAGTAAACTCCGAATCTCTTAAAAAGCAAACTAGGAATTAGGTAGGAAAAATTATTTCCATATCAAAGTACAAATCTGCTCCTATTTTCAACATAGTGTCTCCCATTATTCTAAACATTTTATCAGATATTTTGCCACTACCCGTTCTTCATATATAAAGGCGGTCGCTGCAATTCAAACAATATTAGATATGTATTAGCCGTTTTAGTTCGTCAGCAAAATGCTGCCCCAAGCCACATCATTACGAGTAGTAATCCAGACAAAATCAGCACTCACTACAGGCGTTCATACCGCGTTCATCGCCGATCTTCTTCCGTCCTTGAAAAGCGCATCCATTGACGCACTACACTTTCACTCCGCCAATTTTGCCCGTATGCAGCAGACAATTCGATGGATATCTTGCTGACAGCCTTTTGCTTCAAAATCTTATCCTCCTCGCACCTCACATTTCGCGGGATTTTCTATTGTGACGCACATTTTGTTACGTTATAACTAGCAAACTCTTGGCTGCTACGACCTCTCTTCGCCATTGGGAAACTTACTGTATCAGAGATTTGCTCATTACCATTCGATTAGAGGCGCCGTAACCGTATTTCGAGCGCCGCATCAAGCGTAGTTGATTCAATTACCCTCATATAAAGTATTTCACTGCAGATTATGCTTATTCTATCTACAGCTTTATCTTAATCTCGAATACAAAAGCATGTTACATCAGAACAATAAAGTTTAGTTCTTAGAATGACTTCTTGATTGTTCCAGAATATATTAAAAGTGTAATTGGCAATTCAGTAATTTCTGAGCAAATGTGGTTCAGTACCGTTGCAGATTTGTTGCCAACTGCAAAATTATATAGACGACGAGAGCTGTTATAATGTTTTGATTTTTTAAAATTTAGAGTTAAGAATTTTAATCCTTGTAACATTGTATATCAATTGAATAAGATATTTCTAAAGAAATGCCTTATATTGAGAAATTTGACAATAAGTTAATTAGTTAGATGCAGTTCCTGTCGTGTCAATAAAGAAAAAAATACTTATAGCTTTCCACCTGCTTTTGACTTAAATGATTACATCGCATGTCTCTTATATGTTATGTAAATCCTTTAAGAAATGTGTCATAACATACTTTTTCTTTAATTATTTATTAATAATCACGCCTTAATTTGCATAGTTCAAATAATAGCAATAATTTTATACTAAAGTTTTTAAGTGCTGGATTTTAAGAACATCTAATATTACCATACCTCTGGAAATTAAAAATAATTAAGGATTTTCTTTATGATGTTGAGAATTTCTTTTAACAGTTTTAAACATGTCCTTTGGTTAGAAAATTATAGTAAAATAAATAATATTCTGTTAATATTCAATTTATTCAATGTTCAAAAGATTGACTACATATAAAGTTCAAAAGCACATAACTCCAAGAGAAATGTAGTTCTTCAAGAAATGTTTAAGTAATAAATTCAAATCACAACAAATAGTCATTTTTATGTACTTCTTGCATTGGCTCAATTTGTACATATTCCATTTTTATCAAATAGTCATGACATTTTGAAACCTCTAGAAAAGGGTTGTATTGAGTTTCAATTTTTAGACCAAAGTTCAATACCGGTATTCGGTATTTTAGTCTATGCAGTTTACCGGTTTTAATACCGATATTAGTAGAAACATAAAAGAAAAGCAGGAGTTTTTGTTGTCAGTTTATTAAAATTATAAATATCTCAAAATATAAATTTTAACTTATTCTCATTATGAAAATTTAAGAATCATATTACTAAGGTATCTTATTTATTTAATATCAAAAGTCTAAATATCATATTCAGTCTGTGCTGTTCCTGGAATTTTTGAAATGTAATCATAGAAACACAATCATCAGATTGCTGAATGATACTTCTAATTACCATGCAAAAACCCTCATCAGTTTGAAAAATTCAAATACTACAAACATGCAACTTCAACTTTGTTTCTGAATACTAATATCGTCTGCAATTCTGCGTCTGTTGATAACGCTCTCAGCTGTAGTTTACTTTTCGCCCTCCTCCTTGGTGATTCACTTATTTTATCACTTCTATTGATTGTACGATGCAACTTTATATTCAGTTAATTTCCTTGAATTAGGAGACATGAAAACAGATGATAGTATTTTGCTCTCTCATGTGTGTGGGAGGTGATCCCTGAACATGTGATTAATTTAAAATTTCAGTAAATAACGAAGAGTGGTGTTATTTATGTATGCCAGTATTACAAAATTAGTTCAAATGACTCAAAATACCAGTGTTCAGTATCCAGTATATAGTATTGCAATCCCTAGTTTGTATCCTTTTAGCTGTTCCGTGTCAAAAACGTCACATAATAGGATATTTTTGAAACCATTCATTTTAAAACCAACCGTGGTAATGCATACAGATTTATAGAATAGATGTCAATAATACAGATTAGCAGGTTTATTATATATTAATTTTGCATAATTTAAAGATATTTCTTTAGATTAAAATAAACAGCATAAACTATATATAACTATTTCTTGAACAAAAATATAGAAAAAAATTTAAATTATACCTTTATTATGTGTATTTTGTAACATATTAAAATAAAAAGGAGACAATAAATAAAATATAAGTATTTCCTTTCATTATAGTTGAATAAAAATATAAATAAAGAATTCAACGCGAACCTAGTGCTTGCACCGCTCTTCTTGCATATCACAAAATTAACTGTATAATGTGTGGCTTTCAATATAATACGATTCTGAGCATTCAGTTGTAAAACAATTTCTGTAAGGATTTCAGGTATTTTTCGCGGAAAAATCTTTTACTTGGGTATCTTAAATCAAAAACGGAAAACAGAATACATGCAAATTTCACTGCTCAAACAATTAAATCCCTCCAGCAATGGCATTTCAATAATTTACAAAATACAGTAGAACGCCGTTTATCCGAATCAGTTGGAACCGGACACCGTTCGGATGCGCGATTGTTCGGATAACCGAATGCGATCCATGCAGTATATGATGTTGGGCACTATACGAATATTGAAAATCATCACATGCGAAAGGTGCTTGAAGAAAAAGCAAAATAGGTGCAAAATGTCGCAATTTTACCTTTATTGTGGAAAATAATTATTTATTTTTCTCTGTACCATTGTACACCTTCGTTTTTTCACTAAAGGGTCTCTGACTCTCTTCAGCAGCAGTAGTTGAGTAGGACAGCACCTTGATTGTTGTTCGTACCACTCCATAGCTGTCTCTAACGCAGAAAAACGCGTCAGCATTTGATGAACCCTTTCTACTTTTGTTCTTGTAGTCCTCGTCTTTATCCGTATCATCTCCAAAAGGGGCGGATTCTTCTAGAACGGAAGTCACTATCTCGTCATTATTTAGCATTTGAAATCCACAGTCTTCTGCATCGCATGCTACCCACAGGTTCCTTCATCAACTAAACTCAACAAAAGAGCACGTATACACTTCTTCAGAAAACTGACCTAATATTCCTCGCAGATGTTTAGCAAATCACACTACTTTAGCTGTAAGTTTATCTTTAGGGTTATCTTTCTGATTTTAAAAATTTTTAAATGTCTATAATTCTGAAGATGTTTGTCAAATAAGGTTCATTACAAATTTATCAGCTTTCATCCACTCAAAGATTGACAAATTTATAGAGTAGTGCAGCGTGCCACTAAGAATTGTGCCGCGTGCCATAGGTTGTCGAACCCTGATCTGGAAAATGGCATTGTAAATCAAATCATGATTTCATTTGCAAATCATTTTTTTATTCCAAAATCATCTAAAACGCATCTGGATTGTTCAGTAATTTTTATTAATGAAACTGAAAGTAAAATATTATAAGTTCTTGTCTTTTGAAAACTAGCGTAATTTAATTATTCTCAAAACAATTACTCTTAAATGAACTGATTGGTAATTTTATTAACCTCCCACGAGAAAGCAGTAAGTGGGCAATTGACAAATTTGTATATTAAAGTCTGGAATAAAGCATTTTTTAACTGTTATATTAATTGAAAATAGTTTAGGAGCTTATTTGATATTCTATTATTGAAAGAAACTCGAATATTTCTTGCTCTTTTTAACTCTTCAAGAATAATGTTTTTCATTGCACTTTCGCATTATTTTTGCCTTTTTAAGAAAGTAAGTTGTTAAAATAACTATTAGTATTTTAATATTTAGTGGGCGAATGCTACTTCCTAATTCTTTGTTGTAGTTGTTTTTCAACCCTACTCCTTTTTTTTTCTTTTTAGTTTTCTAATCAAAAGTTAAGGCTGTAGGAAATATAGAAATGGTTTCAATGAATTAATTACACTTCTAAAATTTCCAACAAAAATACCCAGTTATTTTAAGTATGAAAAAATATTCCAATCATTCTAAAAAGTACTAAATAATTTTAAATTTAAAAAAATTGAGAATACTCAAGAAAAATAAATTTTTTTAAATAAAGAGAAAAATAATTTTATCGTGATAGTCCAATAATAAACAATGCAAAAGAAACACAGACAACCACGCACATATCTTCCTAATATGCATACATCCAAATTAAATAACATAGGAAATTTTTCAAATGGTTCCAATTAGTTTGGATGTTTCAAAAAGAGTTATCTATTATAAACTGCCTTAATATGAGAATAAAAATCATAAGTAGTCGAAAATAGTGACTGATGATCTGGTAATCGTAACGGCCATAGAACCAGTCACACATGTCCTATCCGTTGGCCGGAGAATGCAACATTCAGCTAAACACGTGCAGGAGCACAAATTGTACCGGAGCCAAATCATAGCCATCATGCATCATCATTCATTCATCATTAACCATCTCTCTCGTTCGTTATCATTCATCGTTAACCGTATTTTTCTCGTAAAATATGGAACATATAGGTACAGTTCTTTGACCATTTTTAATGTACTCCGAACGAAGAAGAACGCTGTGCTGAGTTCCTGTGTTATTTTTGGGACAACCTGAATAAGCTTTCTTTATAATTCACTGCATTTTATTATTTAATAAAATTCATTTAAAATTTTTTAATCCCAGAAAATAGCTGGAAAAAAAAACAATGTGCTACTTACTAAACATACAACCCCTTTCAGCTTATTCAAAAAATATTCTCTTTTTGAGAGCTATCCCAAAGCACCCAACTGCATCATAAGACTTAGCAATTCAAGAAATACATAAAAAAAGCGATTTCTTGAGTCTGTTATCTTTTTTCATAAATCCTTTCTGCAATCTTAAACACGCGTAGGTGTTTCTCACAGGTTCTAATCCAATCTTACAGAAATCTACAAGAGCCGTAATCCCTACTTTCGGTTTTATGGGGTGTTATAAACCTTAAAAAAAACACCATTTCCTCTCCATGATATTTTTCAGAAAAAAATTAAGTGTTTTAAGTAACATAAAAAAAGTAGTTCTTGGTTTATTTGTTTCTCGTTTTTGGCATACTTCGAAATACGAAATACATCTTCTTTTTTCAGGAAAATTATTTCTTGTTGCAAAATTTGTGGCAAATTTATTATTTTTATAACAGGACTATATTTTTTTAAAAAAATAAATAATGCCTTTAATGATGTGTAGAGATTCAAGTACTTCGTTTAAGTACGTAAAAATGCACTAAGAACTGACCTGAACGATCTATAATTTACGAAACAAATACGGTAAATGAAAATTAATGAATAATGGTTCATGATGGAGCTTAGCGTATTTATGTGCTCTTATTCGTGATGGATTTGATATGGCCTATCTTGGCCATTGAATCAGACGTGTGATTCCGTTTCTTTGGCCACCACGATCACCAGATCTCACACCGTTGGAGTTTTTTCTATGGGGCCATTTCAAAGAATTTCTGCATCGAGACGTGGTGGCAACACAAAAGGACAAGTTGCTCATCTGCATGTTGCTTATACTTCTGTGGACACCGCGTATGCACTCGTCCATTCCACGGGGCGCTCAAGTCTACCTCGATATACACGGTGAACACTTTGAACTTTTACCTAAATAAACATTTGCAAGTACCGCTGTTTATGTGTACAATACGGTGTTTTTTCCTTGCACCGGCATACTTTGTTTTTTCAATTTTTTTCAGAAATTATGAATCGTACAGGAACATTTCTTTGGAAATTTTTATGTACTTTTTAGAAGAAATCTGGCTGAGCAGAAATTGGGCACTAGTTGTGGGACCATAAAAATCACAACCTACCAACACTGGGATTATGTATATAATCCCATTATTATAAGTAAAGAAGAAAAAGAGGAAAATATAGCGTAGCTCAAAGCCCAAGAATTAGCTTATGCATTATTGCAGTAACGTTAATTCATCATTTCTCAAACTGTGGGCCAATCACCCCTAGGGGGCGGAATAACTCTATGAGGGGGGCGCAAGTATATTGAAAAGCCGAAAACAAAAGATTATTTTAAAAAATTATTAATTTACTAAATGTAAAGCTTATATATATTTTAAAAAATTATTAATTTACTGAATCTAAACTAACAAAATAAAATAAAAGTACAAAAAATGAAAATAAAAAAATGAAATATACATTCACACTGATATACAGTTATAAATGTATCAGTACTGCAGACAATGTGTTTTATAATTAGTTTAACAGTGAAAAGTTAAGAATAAGTTTAATAAGAATAATTACCAATGACCCCAGATCATATATAAAATAAAATGTGAAAATTAACACTTATCTTGATGATTTGTACGGTTTATAACTAATCTTTTAAATGCCGATTAGAAGTTACGCGTTTCGTTCCACAATGCAAGCACTTTCTACGTAGACATGCGCATGTGATGTATTGGGGGGGGGGAGTAATAAATAAGCAAATCCTCTAAAATAAGTAAATCCTTCGCAAACACTGTCAAGAACCTTTTATAGCACTCCAAAGCCTTAGAAATAATTTTATGGATAGTAGTACACAAAAAAGATCGTAATTCAGAAAGATGCATGTATACGACCGGGGTAATTAAGACTGGCTGAGCGAGACATTTGTACACGCTGATGGTACAAAAGTATTGCAGCTTTAGGGTCCAAGTATAGTATTATTAAATTTAATACATTGTTATTGTGTTGAGAGGGGGCGATGAAAATTATGTTTGAATATTGGATCGCAAATATTGAAAGTGTGAGAAGCACCACTTTAATTGATTATTTTCAATTTTCTTTTCTGATATTCTACTTTTAATTAATACTTTTCAAGAAAGCACACAGACACATACTTATATATATATAGTAAGAATTTTCCTCGATGTTACAATTTCTTCAAATTATATTATATAACTTGTATTATATCATTGAAAAAATATAACTTCAACAAGACATTAGAGAGGAAAGAAAAACATTCACTAATACCATGAATTGGATTCCCCCCTCCCCTTAAATTTTATATCAATAAAAGAAAATAAATTGTATTGAAAAATATCTTTTTAATGAATAAAAAATGTATTATGACGAAAGAACTCCATTAATATTGATATAAGACAACTTACTTTATCATCACTTAAAAGTGCTTATCATCTTGATGCCAATTTCAGCTTTTAAAAATACGTTCTTTTCTATATTTCACTTTTTTTCAGTACCATTAAGTGAAAAAGCATAAAGAAATATACTTAAATTGTGATTTGTTAGCTATAAATAATTTGTCTTATTTTTCTTTAATGTATTCGAACAAAATGCAGGAAACATGAAATTGGCTGCAAGAAAATAACAAAATGAAATAATTTAGTGCTGTTATAGAAAGTAATACATCCTGAAAATTGCAATTCTACCATATCACTATTTCCTGCTTTTAAAGTATGAAAGTCTTTCAATATTTATGTAAGAGGAAATTTCCGGAAGATGTTCCATTTATTCCTAAAAGGATTTAACTTTTCCCATGACGCCAAAGTTTCTGGCTCTCATGTTCACAATTTTACTTAGTTAAGGAAGTAATTAATAGGTACACTTCCTTCGGTTTTCTGTAATAGAAATATTTAATACCGCTTTTGTTGAGAAAGATTTAACTTGCGAATCATTATATTATGAAATTAAATTTCTGTAGTTTAAAGGTGATTCTTTGTTAAAATTTTACACCGCGTAAATTGAGATAGTTCTTTCTGATTTATAAACCTCTAAAATACTACTCAAACTTTTAAATTTTGGTACACATATATTTCTTTCTTTTATATATACTGCTGATCTCACTAAATGTAATATCCTGAAGGAAGCATGCAAACCATGCGAAATTTACTTCATGCGTTAGCGGTGATGAAATATGCAAATTATAAGCAATATAGCGCAGACTCACACGACGGGTGACCGTAGTGCCACCCGCAAGAGCTATCGTATTTACTCGAATCTAAGCCGCACCCCCAAATTCTCAACATGTCTTTGTGGAAAATGAAAAATAGTGTAAAATAGTTTAGAACCTGTAATTGCTTTAAATTCCCCATCTAATGCATTTTTTTTTAAATTCGATTCTAATTCGCACCTGATTTTCAGTAGTCTTGATATTGGAAATAAAGTGCGGCTTACATTCGAGTAAATACGGTATAAAAGGCGAGACCAGATTAGCGATTTAAAGTATGGTAATTGTATTTTTCTTTCCTATTCTTTGCGTAAGCTGTTTACCGACATCGACCGTATTTTACCTAAACTTCTGAATTCGACCGAGAAAAAATAATTGCCTATAAGGATTGCGGATTATCCCTAACAGAAATTGGTCAATATTTTGGACGAAACCAAGCAACTGTGACGCGGATCTAACATCGCGTGGTGCAGGAGAAAACGATGGACCGATGGGGATGACGACATACCCCTCGGTGATGTAGGCGGTTTGTACGCATGGCAGTGATGGATCACTCAGACGCATCACGATTCATATCACAACAGATTCAGTCTATTACGCTTCACTCGGTGTCCACTTGTACCATTCGACACCGTTTGCAGCAGAGTGGAATATCCGCAAAGCTTACATTTTTTTCATTTAACCTTGACTGCAAACCACCGGTGTTTGCTTTGCCAATGATGTGATGCACAGCGAACATGAGCAACGAAGTGGAACGGCATTGTGTTTACTGACGAATCCTGCTTCTACCTACAACATCACGATGGACGGATTCGAGTTTGGAGACAACGTGGTGAGAGGCTGCTGAACTGTTGCGCTATGCATCGCCGCACTGCTGTGTCACCCGGTATCATGATTTGGGGGTGGTATTGGATTTTCAACCACCTCCCTCTAGAATACATTTCCGGTACGCTGAACAGCCAACGCTACAACTCTGAGGTGTTAGAGTCCGTTGTTAGATACATCCCTTGTCATCTGCCATATTCCAACAGCATTCTGCGTGCGATCACACGTGGTACACAACGCTCAAGAGTTATTTACCCTTTAGATTGAATTGATTCCTTAGCCTGCTTGTTCTTCCGATCTATCGCCAATCGAAAACGTGTGGCCCATGCTTGCACAACGACTGGCAAGGGATACACACTGTCTGCTACACCAGATCAACTTTTGCAATATGGGGAAAGCACGTGAACTGATGTACTCCAAGGATACATCCAAAGCCTCTTTGATTCTATGTTGAGGTGTGTGAACAGCGGTTATTGACAATAATAGAGGCTACCCTGACTACTGATTTTGTCACTATCCACACGTCGCAAGAGGCTGTAATTTTAACCCTTTAATCTTTGTACGACATGTTATCTGCCAAATAAATTTCGCTGATATATATCTGGCCCTTCTTGGTGTTGCATTTTGTGTAGCCAGCAGTGTTTTTTTATTTATATGTGTGTAATAGATTCTTTTAATTTCTTAAGCAACTTTTCAATTTATAATGATCCTGACCCTTCAAGACTCGCGCGTATATAATTACCTAGCTTGTTCACTTAACGGAATTTAATCGTGACTTTATCTCTAAAAAACTAAAATTTCAGCGTATTTAAAGTTGGTTTATATAAGATATCTTTCAACCAATCACAAGCTGCGACCTCGGAAAACTTATGAATCTTCGAACTGTTGTGTTTTTGTCTTCATATAAAAACTCTTGTTTCAAGGGAAAATTTCCCTGCTTCTTGTCCTTCGGCATGTTTCCCGCAGCTTTTTTGTTTTAGTCCATCCTTTTCTGTTCTGTGTTATGCGTGTATAATTGTTGTTTACATGAAATGTTTTACTACATCAAAAAACTGTTCATCAAAGTAAATCAGCCTATCCCATAATGACAGCGTCATTTGCATCCAAAAATTCATTCTGGATACTAAATTATGCAAATAATCCTAAAAACTCCGACTACATTGTATACATGTAGTAAGAAACCTAAACGCATTTACTCACTCAACACGAAATCTCCAGAGTTATTAGACCTACACTTGAAATTTAGCAGACATGTTTCTTTTGTTGAGTAGACATCCGCTAAGAAAGGTATTTTCTGAAGTAGACTTCCAAGGAGATATAACGGAGCATTAAGATACAGAAAGTATGACACAGAAACAAGCGGACGAATACAGAGCGTTAAGATACAGAAATAAGAGGACGAATGGAGATGAGATGCACAATGATAAATATACGTAATTATAATGTACTTCAGTCACAGAAATTCAAGTATTGTCCACCTTTATTTAGAGGCGAGGGCAATAAGGATGACTTTGAATACAATCGAAAGATTAAAGCTATAACTTAGATGCTATTGTTGCTGTCCTTCCCGAAGGAAAGGAAGGAAAGTGGCCAGAGCCTGAGGCAAGTTGAACTTCTACGCGATAGATGGTGACACCACCTATCTCCCCCTCCACAATTTAGGTATGTACTAGAGGGGAGGGAGATATTCTACAGCATCCTGCACCCGTGGTCTCTGCTCCGACTGCCCACAGGATTTTTGGACCCACTGATTTAACGAGCACGTACTCCGTTGTACTCGGAGTGTATTTGGTGGGATCGGGCATCGAATCCAGGTCCTTTGGTCTGGAGTCCGATGCTCTAACCACTAGGTTAACCATGGTCTCTATAACTTATATATTAATATACTTTAAAAAAGCGATATGTATTGATAACATGTCACGAAATACCCAACAAAGCAGGAGGTTAAGGAATAGTATGTAGGGTTGTGTTCTTTCCTCTAATATTTACTTTTGAAATACTTCCACATGTAAATATTTTCTCTCATTTGTTCCAAAATACTATTATTATTTATCTCGAAAAATTAAAAATTTCCTTTCTATGATTGGAACAAATCATAATCACAATAATTTTGTTCTAACAATACCTGAACAGAAATTCCTTGACTATGCTTTTTGTTTGATTTTAAATTGTTTTATTATATTTGTGATAGTTTTCACTCTATAACCCATAGTATTTTTTACTATGGCTCAAATTGTCCCGGTCATTTTTTGCCAGAAAATAGTTTCTTCTGCACTTACTAACTGTGCTACGAATTAAAAGGACATTGATTCTTGATATGTACTTGACAAGAATATTTCAGCAAAGAATCGTAATATTCTTTTTTATAAAGATTGACCCATATATGATAATCAACTGAAATTATTACATTATGCAACAACTGTTGCTCAATGTTACTTTACAACTAAATCTGCATTTGAGAGCTATTTTCATTTTAAAAAAATAGCTTAACTATTGTGTTTTTAAATTATTTGCCTCAGGATACTAATTTAGAATGAAGTTTTTTTATTTCTCTTCTTTTCTTTTCATTCTTTAATTTCAGATTGTTTTGAAATCGTGTACATAGCATTACTAACTATTGAGTAAAAATTCTGAAGTTTATCTTTGCTTAAGTTCTTGTTTGCACCCAAAAACGAAATTTTGATAACAAAAGAGTGTGTTGGAACTTAGTTACACTTAAAAGTTAATATATTTTTTTTTCTTTAGAAAAGCAACACGCTTATGTATTGAAGTAAGTAATATTTTTTTTTAAAAAAATGAAACCTTGTGGATATTATAATTATTTTAAAAGGAATAAAATAATAATAGAGCGTAAAAAATTGAGTAGTTTTGAGATAGATATTTAAACTTTTTTTATGATTAATAGCTTTGCTTACGTGTGTGGAATGATTGAAAAATAACGTGTTTTGGAAACAGAGCACTCTGGAATAAAATAGTTTTGCACTTATGTAATACGTACTTCTAAATATAGCTCTACAGTTAAATAAATAGAAGTTGTTTCATAATTTTAATTTTAATTTTTTAATACTTATGTCATGAAGATTAAATGAAAACAACATCCTGAAATTAAAAGAAAATTCTGTAGCTTTTATATTCGATGTCTATTTCATTAAGAAAAGTAATAATGACGATAAAATATCGTTTGGTGGATTAATGCTATATTTTCTTATAAATCTTTTGGCACATTAAAAATATTTAATTCTAATATTATATTTACATATAATATCTTATTTTTAGTCATTACTTGTAATATAGTATGCTATTATGTTTAAAATCGTTTGCTACTATTTTCAAATGATAACTGCTTCTGTAACTGGTTAAAAATCGAACTTTCAAAAGAGTATTAATCGATAGTTTCTGTTTTGTCTTGAAGCTTACAGTAGTTGACATATTGTTGTATATTGTTTAAAGAAAGAAAAAGTGTTCAAAAAGATAAATGTTTAAATTTTATTTGTAACGAAATTCATGAAGTTTAGATAAAAAAATAGGTAAAAATAGAATAAACCCAGCATTTTTAGTTGAAAAATATATAATTGATCGAATAATTTCCCAAATCGTAAGTATAAACTCTAGTACTAAATTGATATATTGTTTCTAATTTATTCTAATCTGGAAAAAGGGGGAAAGTACTGTTTTTTCCAAAAAGTATAAAAATGGCTCAATTAGAGTCAGCCATTATAGTATCAAATGATCAATAAAATCAAATAAATAATGGAGTATTTGTTTTCATAGATTCTATCATGAATCAGATAACTATTTACCGTCTTTTTTCTTTCTTTCATCGCATCATTAGGACTAAGTTTTGAAGAAGGAAGTCGAAGTCATTATTCTGTTTACTCTTTTGCTGCAGAAATTTCGGTGCTCAGGAAAGAACAATATATCTCGAGAGATTTTTTTCTTAATGTTTCTTCCCCTTTCAAAATACCATTACAGTTCTAGCTTAAAAAGTTAAAAACTGAAATAAATTTGAAAGAAGAAAAAGTTTCGCACTCTTTCGACTGAATGTGCTTGGTGTTTTTGGAAATCCCTGCCAAGAAATTAAAATAAACTTTCATTTTTGCAAGGAATTAACGTTAATATAGTTTTTAGAACACTTAAATCTTGGGCATACTTATGAAGCATTATATTTTTACATCATAATCAATGCATTTACAAATTGTTACTCATATACTGGGTGTCCCAAAACGACTGCATAAATTCTGCACAGCTAGATTCCTCGTTGGGAGTACATAAAAACTGCCCAAAGAAGCGTTCCTGTACGATCCATAGTTTACGAGAAAAATACGAACAACAAAGTATGACGTTACTTCCGGTGCAATAAAAACACTTTATTGGACATATCAGCAACAGTTTTTGCATATCTTTCCAGACGATTGTGTTTAAAACGTTCGCCGCGTGTATCGCGTCATGCGCTTATATCCGTAGAATGTTGTTAAGCCGCCGTTGAACTGGTTTTTAAAAGGCTCATCTTGCAGCTACCGGTAGTCTTCGTATGGTGGCCATGTATCCCGTTCGTGACTACTGCGACATGTACTTGATGTACGGCCGATGTAATGGAAATGCCTTACTAACTGCTAGGGAGTAAGCCCGTCGATATCCGTCCCGATGTCAACGTCATCCGTAGGCTGGACGACAGACTGCGAAATACGGTAAGCGTCTGGCCAACAGCCAACCTTGGCGGATGCAATGCTGCACCGGGTAGAATAGACGCCCGAGGTTAGCTTACGCACACTAGTCCGTGAGATGACTTCGACTATAAACGTTCTGTGCACAGGCTTTTACGTTCTGAGAGGCTATGCCCATCTCGGTACACAACCGTGCAAGGTCTGAAACCAGATGACTGTCAGAAACGCGTGGCCTTCAGTGAATGGCTGTTGCAGCAACAGAACACAGATAATGGTTTCATTGCACATATCCTGTGGACTGATGAAGCATGCTTCACTCGTGATGGGGTATTCAACCATCACAACAGCCATATGTAGTCCTTGGTCAATCTGCATGCAATCCGGCCGCATAAACATCAGAAACGTTGGTGTCTTAACGTGTGGGCCGGCATACTCGAGGATCACCTGCTTGAACCATATCTGTTGCCTGAACGGCTCTTGGGATAGTCGTATTTGGTGTTTCTCAATGAGGTCTTAACATAGTTCCTGGATGACATACCATTAGCGGAAATACAGGGACTTTGGTTCCACCATGATGGGGCTCCTGCGCATTTCTGTGTTCCTGTACCTGATTGGCTGGATGCCGCATACCACTGCCGTTGGATAGGACGTCAGAGTCCTGTTCTATGGCCACCACATTCACCAGATCTTACACCGTTGGATTTTTTCCTATGGAGCCATCGCAAGGAACTAGTGTATCGAGACGTAGTGATAACACAAATGGACTAAGTTGTTCGGCAGCATGCTGCTTGTACTTCGGTAGACCCCGCGGTGCTGCGACGCGTGATGACAGCCATTCCACGGCGTGCTCAAGCCTTCCTCGACATGCACGGTAGACACTTTGAACATCTGCCTTAAATTGTGCATATACTGCCGTTGATATGTTCAATAAAGTTTTTTATTGTACCGGAAGTGACATCATACTTTGTTTTTCGTATTTTTCTCGTAAACCATGGATCATACAGGAACGCTTTTTTGGGCAGTTTTTATGTACTCCCAAAGAGGAATCTAGCTGTGCGGAATTTATGCGGTCGTTTTGGAGCACCCTGTATATATATACAGAAGGTTGCCGAATTTGACCAATAATTCAAAGGAATAATAATAAGCAGCATGAGGATGGCAATTACTTTAGAACATAGAAGTCAGTGAAACATCAAAGAGCCACGTTTAGTCGGTGAAAACCGCGATAATAATAGTGCTTCTCAAACTTTCAACACTTGCGACGCAATATTCAATTATCTTTTTCATCGCCCCTTCCCCCTCCATACAATGACAATGTATTAAATTCAATAATAATATACTTTGACGAAGAACCTACAATAAGACTAACTTCTTTAGTGCCGCTGACGTATGTAAACGTCTGGAACAGTCAGTGCGTTAATTACTCCGAACGTACATATACGTCTTTCCACAGGCTTTGGAATGCAATAAAATAAACTTGGCAGTGTTTGCGAAGGATTTACTTATTTCAGTAGATTTGCTTATTTATTCCTTTTCCACCCCCCCCCCCTCTTAATGCACCACATACATTCTCCTACGTGTTAAACTGTAGCATTGGGAAGTCGTATCACGTAATTTTTAATCGGCATGTAAGGGATTAATTAAAAACTATATAAATTAACGAGATAAGTGTTCATTTTTGAATATAATTTTATATATGACAAGCCCATAGGGTCACTGATAATTATTAAATTTGTTCTTAACTAAGTATTGCTGTAAATTAGTTTACATTGCGTAGTACTAATATATGAATGTTTTATATTAGTGTAAATGTGCATTTAAGTTTTTATTATGTCAGAATGTATTTTGATTTCATTTCAGAAAAATAATAATATTTTAAAATTATCTTTTGTTTCGCGACTTTTCAATATGTTCGCGCCCCCTTCTTAGGGTTATCACGCCTCCCTAGGCTGGCGTGCCCCACAGTATGAGAAATACTGTAGTAGAACATTGGAGGACAATGATCCAGTTGAGGGGCGTGAACTAACGAATGCGGGTATTTCGAGCGACGTGGTAGTGTTTGAGAAACCTGAACGTATGGAAAATTTTCCACTTCTTCGGAGTTGCTGCAAGGAATACCGACCAATGCGCTAAAAAACTTTTGGCTCATACACGATGGAGCATCATTACGTTTATCGATTGTGGTTAATAACCAAATACATGCTACATATACCAGGAAGTGGATTGGACTCTGCAGACCTTTTTCTTGACCTCCTTTCTCTCTTGATCTCAATGCCTTTCATTCTACTTCTGGGGTCACCTGAAGTCGCTTGTTATAGGAGACGTCGGTAGGTATAATGGATTTTCTGGCATGGGTCGTCGTTGTCTTAGTTGACATCTCCAGCACACCGAATTTGTTTGAACGCATCCGATAACTCTTCATTTGTTGCTTCGGTATGCTATGACCTACGCTGCCACAATTTCAATCAATTCCTGTCATAATCACTTGTATTTGCATGTCTAACGTCGAGTTGCGATGCATTGCTTGTATTGTAAAAATACTTTACGTCTAAGAAATGTATTTCTTACCTCTTGTTGCCCTTTCTCATCCTCATGCTGCCTACTATCACCCTATAAATTTGTGGTTGAATTCCGCAACATCTTGTATACAATGTTCCCGCTAAAATTAGTTGTCACCTCCAATGGTTTATGAACGATAAGAGCTTTAGTTAAAAAAAATGGGGTTTAGGGAGAGTAAAGTTGTAATGCCCTACGCACACACACACACAAAATACCCTGCTTACAGCACCACCTGGAGTTTAAATTTGAAGTTAGCGTTCTTATCTTAAGAACAGTAAAATATGCATGAAGAAAGTCATTTACAAGCTGTTAAGCATTATCGAATAAGTTAGAGAAAACATCTTTTTTGAAGTAATGTTGCAAATAGGCATAAAATGCATATTTCCAGAAATGTCCAGAAATGCTATAATTAATGCAACCTCATTATGAACCACTTGGAGGTCTAACCAAAGTTTTTTTCTGACATCAGATGGTCGGATGATTCATGCTTTGCGTGTAATATTATGCACAATAGGTAGAACCATTTCTGGTGGCTGAATAATGCTAATTGTGCTGTCGAAGCTCGACATTAAGTTCACAGGTCGATAAAAGTCTGCTGCGTAATATTAAGGGGAAAAAATTGGCCCGGTATTTTATTATGGCACGTCAACGGGATCCCAATACTTGTTCCACATACAGACGGACGTACTATCCACTTTTCTACAGTATTTGTCGTTGATTGACTTCCGGTAGGTGTGGTTCCAACACGACGGCGCAAAACCGAACAAGTATCATGTCTCATACAGTACAATCGAGGGTAAAATTGTCGAATCGGCCACTGGTCCGCCCAATTTTGAAAAATTTCCAATTTAGCGCGTTTTTACGCCGTGATCCGGTTTCTCCCTCCCTGTTAAAAATCACGAGGGTTACCAGATTTGGCACATTTGTCAATTTGGCAAAAAAACACTTGGCGGGATAAGTGGCCGATTCGACAATTCAACCCAATCGAGATACATTCCAGCAACAAGTCAATTGGTGGGTGTTTGCGTTAAACGACCTATATGAACCGAACGTCACCTAACCTGAACCCATAAGAATTTTTCTGTGGGGATACATTAAACAAAAATTTTATCCAACCCCTTTTTCAACACTTCAGGAACTTCGAAACCGTAATACGGAGGCTTGTGGCAGTGTACCGCTTGTGATGTTGAAGAAATAGCAGCAGGAAATACAAATCTGTGTCCAGTTGCCTTTAGACACCATTTTGAGAATGACAGGTACATGAGTCTCATTTCCGGAAAATTCAGTTTTGTTCAATGCAATCAAACACATGTGTGCCCCTTGATTTTTATTTGTATCACTATCACTTTTGTACACCAGATATTTTTTTTAATAAATCGGAGATGCTGAACAATATTTTAATTAACTGTTTTCTTTCATTTAAAACGTACCGTTTTTTAGATAAGAATGCTAACTGCAAATTTATGCACTAGGTGACGCTGTTACCAGTTTCTTTATGTAGCACATAGCAACTTTACTATACCTAGATGGCATTTCTATGATTTTAGCTTTTGTCGTTCATAAATTAATGGGGTGAAAGTGGACTTACTTATACACACATACAGGATGTTCGGGCTTAAAGAATCTTAAAGTTCTGGCTCATTATTGCGGAACTACAAATTAGAATGTAATAAACTGTCCATCCTTGGATTGGAAATCTCTTCGAGATTTTTTGGGTGTAGTCTGATCGGCTGCACGTGCTCGCATTATTAGGCAATTGCAAAAGATAAACTTGTGACGGATCTGTACGCGGTTCTACAAACACCTTGGAGATTCTTTAAGAGAAATAATTTTTTCAACCAACTTTCACCGGATGTAAGAAAACGTGATTTAGCAAATTAAGTTTATTATATAAATTCTGCATTCGCAAGTTTTGGGAGTTAGTGAAGTGAGAGTTTATGAAGTGAAAATCTAAGATTGTTAAATTGAGAATTGAAGATTACCAAAGTGAGGATCGCTCGGATGCGTGGTGATCAAGTCGACCGTTAGTGTACAAAGCCTCAGCTATAGGATTTTGGAAGTACAAGAGTTTAGGTACGGTGCTTCTTATTTAAATAGAAGTTAGAGAGTAAATCGTTAGAGGGCGTCCGAATTAGAAACGAGCTAATAAAAGTTATCGTAGAAATTAGTTGAATGTCTGTAAATATTATCCCCATGCTAACTGGTCTCACCTTATCGCTCTAAATATTGATCAAAACTATCTTAATTGGATTATTATTGTGTCTGTATAGATTATTGTGACAAGTAAACGATTTTAGTGAATCATGTTGTCTGATCAATTAGTTACTCCTACACTTCTAGCCGGGTCTGAGAGTAGACAAAGGGGATTAGAGGGAAGTAGGAATAGTTCCCCATTACAAACTTGTTACACTGACTTCATTAGTAAAAATGTGGAAGCCAAAGCAAAAAGTGCAGTGCGTACTTTGGTTTTCGGAATTTAAAACAGTCACTGATTTCAATTTTTTAAAAATTCCTTTTAAATTTTGCACACTGAATCACTTTGATACATTCGTTTAGCACTCCGCGACTGTAAGGTTGCTGATCCCTGATATAGACACTATTGGGTTTTATCATGTTTAATACCTTCAGTGAAATAGTAAAACTTAATATTAGATGCTGATTTTTAAATTTTGTAAATTTATATTTCAACAAACATTTTTTTTTGTTAATTTTTTTGTGGAAATTTTATTTATGGAACTTATATCTTTTATATTAATTTTTATACAGAGAGATTATTTATACTTTTTGTAAGAAACAGATTTTGCATTTTAATTGCGCAATGTAATACACTGCGCAATTAAAAGGCAAAATCTGTAATATGATAAAATATTTTTCTGAGAGGAAAAAGAGAGAAAAACTGACACAATGAAATTACACAAATTCTCTACAGGTTTAAATATCATTAGGAGATTGTATTTATAATATGACCCTCAAGAAACCCAGAGTACGTTAAGTACACAGTTATGTAATGGTAGACATCAGAATTTTATGACAGTTCTATGTTTATTCACATTTCTGAATCTATATATGTTCGGAAGTGTAACACAAAGAAACCTTTGTGTGTTTGGTTCATTATTAGAAATGGTTCTAGAATAAAAGTGTGTATGAGTGGCATTTCCGTATTTCAGAACCGGATGCAATTTGTGTAATTGCAACACACAAATAGGGAAAACGTTCTCATAATGGACTCAAAATGTTAGAATTTTTTTCAAAAATATATAACTTAATTTTAGCTTTATTTTTTTTAAAGGAAATTAATATTTTGAAAAGGAAAAAATTACTACTTATTGGGACATCACTTTTAGAATAATGATTCATTTTAAATATTAATATTAGGATATATTAAATTAAAAATAAACTACTGGAATTTTTTTAGTGCCTTAAGATATCCGACAACCATAAAATTGTGAGCTTTGCCAAAAATTGACAAATTTGTTTTATGATTGTATTTTATAGATCATCTTATAAGCTTTAAAAATACCAGTTTCTTATTTTCACTAGATCAAAAACGAGAAGTGTTTTAGTAAAAGCAGATGACATTACTTACAGCAAGATGTCATACTTTAAAACACGTTTTACTCGAAATGTGTTTTTTTTTAAATGCTCAAACGGGGCCAGTTTGTGATTGCACAAAAAGGTTTAAAAATAATTAACTGAAATTTTTGTGTTTGTTCTGTATAATAGTAGAAGTGTTGTAACCTTCAGATTTATTAACCACCGTTTTATTACAAAATTTATAGCTCCTTGTGTGAATATAATCACTGTTTATTTAAGCAATTTCATATAACAACAAAGATAAAGGGCTCTAGTTTTTGTAAAACTTAAACTTTTGGTACAAAATGACCGCGTTTATGTTATTATTTGTCAATTTTTACCCATTTTTTCCCATTTTAGTATTAATAATTTCTTTTTCTCTTCTTAATTTAGCATATTTTTCATAAAATGTACTAAATAAATCTAAAAACAACAAAAAAATCCCCGTATCTTCATAAAAAAAAGATTTTGCAACTTATCGGATGCCTTAAACTGGTGATTTAAAATAAAAGTTTTTAAAAGTGATTTGAATAACGGAAAAAATCGTTGAGTAGTTGGAAGATATCCAAAATATATGACTTATATGTCTGCACTGTGTTAATCAGCACGCGGGACACTAAGCATAAATTTATATTTACGATTAGTTTTTTACGTCAAAATAGACTGTTGATATTTGCAGTACACCTTAGGTGGTTAACGATTACCAGAATGCTATTAATGTACAATTGAAGCTTATAATGGTAGTAGAAACATCGAAATTTAGCGTATAATACAGCCATCTAATACGTAGTTGGAACTTTTCGTCGGAATTCGATAGATCATGAAACAATTAAATGTTCGAGACGTCCAATTTAACTTTCTTCAAAAGATAAACAGTGAATTGTTGGAACAGCACCAAATTCTATTCTATTCGCGAATCAGATAAGCAAGGAATGTAATATAAAAGAATTCTCTGAAGTATCTCAATCCACTTCTCACGCTCATAAATTTAAAGCCAACCTCTTGCATTGTTTGAGGATTAAACGTAGAAACTAGTCAAGAGGGAAGTAAGACTTGCGTTTCTCCTAAAAAATACGGAGAAAGTAAAGAGAGATTTTGCTCTCTATCGCTTGCTTTATTTTTTACATACCTTATACTCCTTTAGGAATTTTTTCGTGGATGCAGGTTTTGTTTAATTCATACTGGTATGATTTAAGAAAGAACAATAAGTGTTTGTCAAAGTAAAATTTAGAGAGAAATTGCGTTGTCTTGTTCAGAGGTTGTAAACTTCGGTACTCGTGCCACATGTGGCACGCGGTTTAATTCTCAATGACACTCTGCACTACTCAACAAATGTGTCAAATTTTGAGTGTGGATACAAACTTATAAATTTTTAATGGACCTTATTTGACAAAAATGTTTAGAATTCATGACATTTATGGAAATACGAAAAAAATACCTGAAACACAACTCTAAACATAAATTTACAATTGTTTAATAAATTATTAAAAAGCATTTCTGAAGTGACTTAATTGTTTGAAGAGAAAAAGGTGTATGTTCTCTGCTTTTTGCTTTTGGTTTTATACATCTAAGTAAACAATCTTTCCGAAAAAGAAAAATATTTCGGAGACCGCAAGAAACTGTTTAACAACTGAATACTCAGAATCGTGCCAAATTGAAAGTCACACATTATACCTATGGTTTTAAGATTTGAAGAGCAGTGCAGTAGGCTTGCATTAAAACTTTTATTTAACTTTTTATTTGACTATACTGAAAAGAAATACTTACATTTTATGTAGTCTAGTTCTTATTTTAATAAATATGTTTAAAATACATAATATATGTGCAATTTGAATTTGTTTTCATTTTGTTGAAAGAATAGTTACATTTTATACTGTTAATTTTTATGTTAAGAAATATTTTTAAATGAGATGCAATATTAATATACGTATAATAAAACTGTAAACCTGTATTATTGACCTCTATTCTCTAACTCTGCATGCATTATCGCGAAAATCAAAATATTTCAAAAATGACTTACTGTGTGGCACGCTGAATCCTATTGGTGGATTGGTTTGGTTCACTAAGAGGTTGATGACCCCTGGTCTAGATAACTTTTATTATCTGATGAACTTTCCTTCTGAAATTTGTCTCGTGTTAAAATAATAGTTCAGCATACAAAGATTTTTTGTAATAAATATCCTTACTTATTCACAAATATTTCTTCGAAATCAATAAGTATTTCTCCAAGGCAATGCCACTATTCATTGCAGTGGCAGCTCTTTACAGTGGATAACCACTCATAAAAAAGTTTACTAACCCACCGCTAGGTGCGCTTCAAAAAGTTCCATCCATAGGCGCGTTGCATCTTATAGATGCATCACCTCATACTTAGTTTGAAGATGATTTAATCATTTTATTGGTGAGATTTGACATTGAAATATTTTTGACATAAAATAATATTTTAAATAGAATCAGAAATTGATATATTTAAACGAAAAAACACCAAAAATATAATAGTTAGTTATCACTGTATCACCACTGTTTACTTTTTAAGGTGCCGTGTTGCAGTCTTCACAAATCACCTTACAATGTTGAAGGGACATGGATTGTTCGTATAATACATTAACAAAATTTTAATAATATTTTTTGATGTCCTGATAAGAGGGAACAGAACCTTCTTTTCGAAAGTACTGGTGAATGTTTCGTTTTGGTTTTTCGTCTTGAATGGAGCATTGTATTTCAGATATTTCTTCTATTCCTGAAGGCATGTGAATATACACTCAGACTCGCAGGTGCTCTTTCAAAAGTTCGTGACCTACTTTTCCCAGACATGCGCGCGAGATCTGAGCGATTTTGATTATCATATAAATATTTTGGGAGTTTATTCCAGCTACTTTGAGAATTGATCGACAGCCACTGGATAGGCGAGCGGCATCCCTGAGATGTACCTCAACTCGAAACAAAAAAAACTATCGAACAGAAGTTACAAAATACTTGTTTTGAATTATTTTTGTATAAAACTGAAAACTACACTATTTTACAAGAAAAAAAATCAAAATTAACGAAAAAGTACAAAGTTATAAAAATTGACATTGTTGGCCGCAGTGCATCAATCAGATTCAATAGTCCCTGCTGCCCAAAATTTGGAGAAATAGCTCTTGTCCTTGGCACTAAATCCTAGGGTGATTGAAGGAAAGGTAGATAGAAGAAGGGTCGTGTTCTTACCCACCGTGTGGATGCAACACTTAAACTAGTTTTATTATGCATCTGAGAGATTCGCACGCCTAACGGAGGTTTAAACACCACAGTTGAGCTTAAGGATGTGAAATGGAACATTTAAGATAAGTTTATTCCGGGAATATCCTGATAAGAGTATTAAAAATAATTGTTAGTGTGCTTCCGTGAAAATTATAATTTATTTCATTGTACCTATTACCATGCGCAAGACAATTTGTGTTACCATTTTAAAATTTTTAATGCTCACGACACACGCAAAACAACATTTCTGTTTGAACAACCCAATACTATTTAAGTTTTCAATGTCCTTTATATAATTATTGATACATAGCAAACAGATATCCAGTCTTATTAGAATTTTATTGCGATTTTATGCTGAATCATTATTTAAATACTAATTTTCCACATTTCCGTTAAGTAAAACGAATTTATAAATTAAACTACTATTTACGGGAAATTAGTCCCAGTTTTACGCAAACATCTGTGATCCTAAGCCACGTTAGAGTAACTCGACTGTTTTTTTTAAATAAAGAAACGTAGTTTGTTTGGACATGCTTTTTAAACTGTTTTGAAAAAAAAAGTGAGTGCAATCAAACTATTTTGGCCTGTACAAACTTCTGGTCCCTTTTATTTGGTTCATTCAAAGTTACTCCAATACTGAATTGCATTTTAAATCGTTTTCAGTAAGGAAAAAAGCGACTTGAACATCAAAAGAGCGATCCTCATAAAACGATGTGAATAAAAAATCGAACTTCTGGAGTTATATTTGTTTCATTTTTTCATCCTTTCAAGTTCGAGCACATGTGACTCAATGTGAAGTACTGAAAATAGTACCTTATTTGCAGATTTAAATCTCTTGGATATAAAATATGTTTTTTTAAAAAGTGCACTCTTTTCCTCTCTACTCTCTCTACTTTAACGTTAACGATACACGTGTTTCAAGTTAAGGAACATTAGCAATATCTGGCAATTTTAATCTTACTTTGATTGCCTCAAAATATATTCGAAAAATTATTAGGGTAAAATATATTTTCTTCGGTAGATGATGTACACAGGATTGAAAAAAAATACACATTATAATATATATCTTTTTACATAAATTCGTTTATAATACACTCTGTAACATAAAAGCAATGCAATATTAAGGAATTATGAGAATCTGATGTTATGTGCGTGTATTGGAAATGAAATCCAATCAATGTCAGAGTTTGAATGTTTTAATCTAAACAAACAGGTGAATGAACAAAAGCAATATACTTATGCGTTGGTCAACCTTTTGCCCTGATACAAGCTTTTATCAGGCTTGAACAAGTCATACAGTGGGTGAATGTCCTCGACCCGGATTGCTTCTCACACACGTTTCAATTAATATGCTGAATCTCTGGAGTGTGTCCCAGGATAATTGGAGATGTTTGTTTATCCTATCACAAATGTGTTCTATTGTGAGAGATCTGAGGGTCACCCCTGATGTTTGCCTCTCCCCCAGGATTAATCCCACCGTCGTCTCAGAGGTCTTCACATATCTGCACCAGTTATTGGGGTTGAATGTTACGTGGTTCAATATTGAGAGCGGGACTCATAGCTGAAAAGAATGGTACTCCAGTCCACGAGATTCTAAGTCGAATGCACCTAATATCAATGCAAACAGTCCTAGTTGTGTACAATGTTGAGAGAACAGTTCTCGTAATGTCTTCCAAGGTTTCAGTCTGTTTGCTTTAGTCGCCTATCAATGACCATCCTAGCCACTTCCTTTAGTTCAACTGCGCGCCTTCTCCCAAGGGCTAACATCTGCTCATACTGTTTAAAAAATCAGTTTGCTTTGAGAAACTTTGAAGGAATTAGTTTATAGATTAATTTATATTCATATGGAAGTTAAACTTTAGTATTGGAGTGTCTTTTCATTTATATACCATCCTTGATGCAATACTATAGCTAGTCAGTAATTCATCTCCAAGAGTCAATTATCTACATATATCGTAAGATATATGATGTGCGATTTTGTCCCGTTTAGTTTTACTGGAGTTGTAGAATGCGCTTAGTAATTTTTAAATAGTTTTAAAAAAGTACGTGTTTTACAAAGATTAATTCTTGTTAATAAAATGGGAAGTAGAATGAGATTGCTGCAGTGTTATCATTTTGAAATTTAACTTTATTATTTTTAAGGAACTACTTCAATTATAAAAATAACATATTTACTAATAAGATAATCGAAAAAAATTCATATAGTGTGCGTTATTTTTGAGCAATATATAATCTAGAATTTAAGAAAAATAAAAGTAAATTTGGAAAGCTTTGCACTTTTAGAATTTTTTTCATTTTTATCAAAGTTAAGGATTTGTCCCCCCCCCCGTTTTAAATGGAAGAGAATGTTTTATGTTATATTCAGAAAAATTAGCCACAAATGAAATGAAAGTGTAAAAAATTAATATACATTACAATAAATTTAAAGAAGTTTAATAAACATAAGGAATACAAGGTATCGTGCAGTTAGTCGGGTGTAAATCTCGCCACCAGGACATTCTTGGCACATACATACATAATATGCAGATATAAAAGCTACTTAACCTTTTTTCTAATTAATTTTACTAATTACAATTAACAATCTCCTATACAACGGCAGAAACTGATTACACTTGGCAATATTTTGCATGAGCCAAATTGTCTTAGTGCCCTCTAATAAAAAAATATCAAACCCAAATTAATTTTTTTATAAACTGTTCATTTATTAGGGTAAAATATAATGTGTAATGGGTTTTGGTGCCAAAAATGCCTAAAAGAAAAAGCCACGTTTTTCGAAATTACCATTTTGTACCTAATCCTAAGTTTGTGGGTTGTGTGCAAACATTGCCAACTTGGCGCTAAAACTTTTTAAAAAAAACCAAAAAAGTGAGTTCAACTAGGATCCGCCTTGAGTTTTGATATTGTATTTAAAGCTTTAACATTTTAATTCTAAATGAAATTTTATGGATAAATTTGTTTTTAACGTGCATTTTTACAAAAGCATAAACTCAAAAATAACACTTAAAAATATAATTACTCCGCCACTATGATACTTCAGGATATATAAACTTTATTTAAGTGTGTTACAGTCTCTATTGCAGTTTATAAAACAAAACTTCTTTTCTGTTGCATTTCCATGATACCTCATATGAAAAGCTGCTAAAATAAACCAGTCCCAAAGAAACCTCGAGAGTTTCGAATAGGAAACTTACTGGAAAAACATTTATGTATCAAATATATGTGCATCGCATCAGTATCTTTCAAGCCGTCTTCGACATTCAAAGAAAGAAAATATTTTATTTTTGGATATAAACCTCCCCTAAACATTCCAACCATTATATTTTCATCCTTTTAGCAAGGCGAATATTTTTCAGCAGTTCACATTTAGAACCAACGCGCGATGTATATATAGCTAAAATTTTACTTCTTAAGACCAAACGAAAAACATACAAGCAAAAAAATGTTTATGTAGTAACATAAATGCTCATAATTTAAAATGATACTTTTCTACGCATATTCGTAGTAAAGGTTGTAAATGGAGGAAGATTAAGTACATCTTTATATTTTTCGAAATTCTACACACGAAACTGTTTTAATGATATATCTTTCACGGGTCTTTGCACTTCCATATAAAAAAATGTTTGAAAGCTCAAAGAGTCATTTTTAAGAAAGTCAAGAAATATTAATAGATCTCAGAAGCTTCTGGTTTGAAATATTGTTGTGGTCTGTTTCAGTTTATTTAAGGTGAACAAATGATTTTGAGAGAACATTTTAAGTTTTTTTACCCTCTCTAACGGGACAACATTCAGTTTTAAAGTGACACTTAAGTATGGAGCTTTTACTTCAACGAACATAAGATTTTATACATCAGAGGTAAAATTCTTGTCTTTCAATCAAATGTATAAATAGATTTAGACAGTCAAATTTATTTTATTTCTACAAGGGTACAATTTATTTTGATAAAATACAGGGGAAAAAACAATTAGGTCCATCGTTTCTCAAACTGTGGGGCGCGCCCCCTTAAGGGTGTGTGACAGATCTACGGGGTGGAGGAGGTGCGAGCACATTGAGAAGTCAAAAACAAAAGATTATTTTAAGAAGTTATTAATTTACTGAAAGTAAACAAACAAAATACATTCTTGTATAATAAAATACACATTTACACTGATATAATACACCTAAAATGTAGCAGTACTCCCTCTGTACAATGTATTTTATAATTAGTTTAACAATACTAAGTTGAGAACAATTACCAGTGACCCCATGGGCTTGTAATATATGAAATTATGTGAAAATTAACACTTATCTTGATAATTTGTACAGTTTATGATTAATTCCTTTACTGCCGATTTAAATTTACGCAATTCGCTCCCCAATGCCACCATTTTCCACGTAGGCTAGCGTATATGATGCATTGAGGGAAGGGGAAGAAAAGGAATAAATTAGGAAATCCTCTGAAATAGGTAAATCCTTCGCAAACACTGTCAAGATTCTTTTATTGCATTCTAAACCTTTTTGAATGATTTTATGGATAGCAGTGTACATAAAACATTGTACTTCTGTGAAATACGAATATATATACATATATGTCTTGAGTAATTAATGCTTTGGCTGATCGAGATGTTTATATACGCCGGTAGCACTTAAGAAAAAGTCGTTGTGCAGTATTGTAGCTTTAGTGTCAAAGTTGTTGAATTCAATACATTGATATTTGTATGAAGGGAGGGGGGGGGGTTGAAAATTATGGTTAAATATTGGGTCATAAATATTGAAAGTTTGAAAGCACTGAATTAGTTTGAGAAAAGTTTTTTTGACAAAATATACCGTGGATTGTCTATACATATATAAATGAGAAAAGCGATTCAATCACTTACTCATTATGAGATCGACAGAACCATTAAACCTACAAACAAGAAATTCTGTAAGCATGATTCTTTTGTTTAGAAGAGATCCGTTAAAAAAGAGTTTTACAAAAATTGACTCCTAGGTGTGTTACGAGGGTGTTAGAGACCATAAATCCCATTTTCAGATTATTACACCCACAGAATTGAAATTTGGCAAGCGTTACTTTTATTAGGCAGAGATTCGCTAAGAAAGAGTTATACGGAAATCCACTCTCAAGGGGGGAGGGGGTAGAGGACATAACCGCTCTAAAATATCTTGCATTTGAACTCTTAGAGGTGTGACGGGCCTATCCACGTGAATTTCCAAACTAATCCTCTTGGGTAACTTTAGGGCCAGCATTTATTCTATTTCACAGCCTCTTCGGGAAAAACACGAGATAGTTATATGCTAATTAATTCGACTATATAAAGTCTAGATTTCGTAAGAGTGAGAGAGAGAAGGAATTGCCAAACTAAATGTAAGTTTCGTCTACGGATCACTTCAACGAGATTAGCGCGTATTTGATTGTATTATAGTAAAGTACTAGATTAATCATTAAAGGAATCAAAACAATTAGATTTAGTACTGACCTGAAGTTAGCAAGAGTTCGTCTCCTTGTCAATTCTGATAGCTGAGATTACTTAGACGGGAATATTAGATTTGAATGTTAGATTTGAATGTTAGATTTGAGTATTAGATTTGAGTATCAGGATTAATTGAGGTATTAGAGAATCACTCCAAGGTTTCCACTTATAGATTGAACTCGTGCTTGTTAATTGTGTTTGTCTGTCTTCAATAAATAATTATTGCTATGGCTTTTGTTGGTGATGATATGTTTCCTCCTACACCAGGCGCATCGGGCAATGTGAACTCAGTCCAAGATAGGACTGGGGCACGACAGAGGTACAGACTTTAAATTTGGCTAAATTTTTTCTTCTACTGTGTAGAGACCCTGTAATAAAATATTCTACCTATATCGACTCTCAAGGGGGCTTAACAAGAGATGGTAGATAGTAATAACAAATATGCAGAGTCATAAGTTACACACATCTTGAGGTCCTTGCCCTTCACCATCATCAACATAAAGGGCAAACCAGACATATTATGAGTCAATTCCCTCCTCTGAAGATTTCTCTATAATGACTTTTGTTTGATCTTTGATCTCCAGTTACTTTCATTAATTGAGAGAAAATCCGATTCCACCGAATCAGCCCATCTCAACCGTAGTCTCCTTCGTCTTCTGGTTTCATTAGCTCTAAAAAGCAATATCTTTTTTTATTGTGTTGTCTTCATGCATTAAGGACAGAGAGGGGCCATCCAGTTCACTCTCTTTATCTAAATGTGCTTACGTCAGGTTGTTTGCATATCCTGTATAGTTCAAAATTAAGTCTCCTTCTCCAATTACCCTTTTCATTTATGCCACAAAATATACGTAGAATATTTGTTCCAAAAATAATTATTGTGTTTTCCTCCAGTTGTTTTAACTGTTCAAATTTCAGATTGTTTCAAAAAATTTTATTTTGTATTTACTTAATAAATTGTTACTGGTAATACGAAGGCAATTCGGAAACTGATCGTCATTTGGGCGTGGCGCTGGAAGCACGTTTCGGAGCACCCCTAATTGAATGCACGAGCAATTCCCTGATTCAGTAAGCTTTCAGGCAGCGAATGAGAATATCCTGTTATAATGAGAGTTGTTATAATGTTAGAATGAGAGTTGCTAGTTATAACGTGACAAAATGTGTGCCGTCATAGAAAATCCCGCGAAATGTGAGGTGCAAGGAGTGATCAGATTTCTTTGGGCCAAAAAAACTGTCAGCAGCGGATATCCATCGTGAATTGTGTGCCGTATACGGGCCAAACATTATGAGTGAAGGTGTAGTGCTTCAATGGATATGCTTTTTCTAGGACGGAAGAACAAACATCAATAAGGAATCACGAAGTGGAACGCTGTCTGTAGTGAGTACTGATCTCATCCGATTATTATCTAATCACTGTAGTGAAAAAGTAGCTTGGGGGGAACCATTTCGCTGACGAAGAGGAACTTAAAAACGCTGTGACACATTGGTTTAAATCGTAGTCGGCCGCTTTTTATACAGAAGTAATTGGTAAATTGATAAAACGGTACAAAAGTGCTTGAATAATGAGGGAGAATATGTTAAAAAATAGAGAAGAGTTGTACCTTTGATATGTAAATAATTTTTTCCCTCTTTGTGCTAGTTTGATTTTCACAGAGATTCGGAGGTTACTTTCCGAATTGTCCTCGAAAATTCTTAATTTCAGACTTCCTAAAAATGATTATACAATTTAGCATATACTATTTTTGCGAATATGCTTACACGTGTAAAAAATCGTATTTGGGGGAAAAAGTATTTCTTAAGCCTTTATCAACTGTGCTGTTATATCAACAATGATTTAAAGAATCAACCCCACACCAGTATTCAACCCTCCCACCAAACACCCTCGTCATTTAGCACCTCTTATATAAATTGTAATATTGCCTCTGGGAACCACTTTGTTGAACTTTATTCTATTGTGCTTAGTACGAAATACAAATAATATAAAATATCCTTTTATAAAAGTCAACATTACAAACGTGTTTGGGGATCCATGTCCTTCAAGTCACTAATCGCCCCAAAGGTTTTCAATCAAGACACGTTTTTTTGTACCCAGTGGACTTCCCACACACTTGAACTATAGGGGGGGGGAAAAAAGATTATTCTCTTGGCATAAAACAGCACGTTTACCCTTTTGTCTTCCGCGTGGGCGTATTACAGCGTCTTAAAAGCTTTTAACAATAAATCCAGAAAGAAATTGATTTATAAATGCTTTGTCTTAGTTTAGTGTGGTATATAATACTACAAGATTAAAAGCATTGGTTGCTTACTTTAGTGAAAATAGTTGGAATCCTTTAATCGGAACAAAATATTTCCTTTAAAATTACATTATAAAAAAAAAAGGATTAAAGTTTTCCATTTATAGATTATTCTACAATGTGGAATAGAGATCCAATTTTGATAATGAAATGTTTGCATTGGAATCTTCACCAGTCTTCCACACTACACAACCAACGGACTTAACCCTTTAGAATTCGTGCGGGGCACATTGCGGGCTATAATTCTGGGAAACCTCTATTTGAGGTAACAATGGCCTTCTCAGTACCCTCATATATGGCAGTCTTCATGAGAACTAAAATGTATTTGTCCCATATATCCCTCTTTTTTTTCGGAATGGCAAGCGTTTTATATAATATTAAGGTACTTAAGGTGACTGAGTAGCCCACAAGACCACTTTAGTTCCAAAATATTTTCTAAGAACAGACTACGTTTTTTCCTTTTGAACGACTTAGTGGTTTTGATAGCCGTGTTCATTGACTCATTATCTTTTATAAATGTAAATGAACCAAATATATAAAAAAAAGAAATGGGTATCTACAATCTCTATTGGATGAAATTGAAACTGATCAATCAAGGGAAGAACTTGATGAAATAATAAATATTAACCATGAAAACGAAAGTAAAGTCCAGAAAAGCGATGGACATGAAACGTTTGAGTTGAAAGGAAAATTTTCAAATGCTTTCTAAAAAAACTCCATCAAGAAAGACATGAAACCAAAAGAGTACCCCACAAGACACACTACGACCTCAAAAAATACAAGCAAGAAATAGTTTAACATGCTATTTTTCAACCATCACAGGACAGTAAAAATACAATAACTAGAATAAAATATGAGTTTTGCCTGCAAATAGTATTCCCGTTTAATGGAAGAAAAAAGTGTCTGTATTTTGTGTCCTTTATTAATGTAAAGCACATTTAAAAAGTTTTAGTTCAGTTTGATTGGATTTTTTCTCTAACTATTAAGGAAAAATTGAAAAATCCTTAAAAGTAGTTAAATATAATTTATCTTAATAAATTATTCACTTCAGTTACGACTTTTTATCGAGTACAATAGAAATAATTATAAAAAAATAGAATTGGGGTGATTCCATTACCAAGGGTTCACCAAGAGCTCCATGTCAAGGGTTTTCCTCTCATAAAACTATGTCTATAACAAGTTATGTATATAATTAGAATTTTATCACAGTTATTCATAGGTTAAATATTTATTTTCTAAAATTACAATTAAATAACACCTAAAAGTGTGAAGCATATTTAATTAAAAACTATTGAATGAAAGAAAATAATTTGTGATAAAAAAAAAAGAAAATAATGCCATTATTCTAAAATTTAAAAAAACATTCACGAATTAATTAGTGTGATTGTTTGATTCATATATACAGGATGATTAGCTAACAGTCCAACTGACTGAGAGAGTGAGCGAATATTTACGTCATCCTATTCAGATACGTGAGACCTTTTGGCGGCGGACCATGTCATTTTGAACCATGGTCAAGTGACGTGAACGACAACTAAGCTGCGACCCCCTCTCCTAACTTTCCCCTTTACACACCAACGGAAGGATGTTTGAGCCCCTACAGATTTAACGTGCATCAGACCCTCTACATGGCTACATGGCTGATCTGGCTACATGGCTGCTCTTAGCAGCAGCAGACTTGAACTCAAGACACACCGCCCACTAGTCCATGACTCTACCAGACCGAGACACTTGCAGTAGGTGTAGAGGGTACAGAAATGGCTGAGAATCACATGGAATGCAGGGTAAAAAATGTCGTTGTTGCTAGCTATAGTGCAATGAAGCAGAGAAAGAGAACAAACCAGCAACATATGAAAGGGACAGAAAACATTTTATTGAAAGTTTGTACGACAACAGGTGTTCGAAATAACGACCAGAAGTCATTTCTTAGCTGGACAGCGGCGCTGCATAGATACCTCAACGTCACTTTGGACTGCGGAGGATAGGTCGTAGTGGGCTGGTTCATTAACCTGCCATATCCCCGAATCTATCATGCATGGACTTCTAATGTGGACATGAAGAGTCTGATGTACATAAGAGGCCATTTCTTCATTGAAGACCTCAGCACTTGAATATCTGTAGCTGCCGAAAGGATACGTGACATGTCAGGAATCTTCAAGAACGTAAGGAACTCCGTGCAGAACCACTGTCAGCCTGCTAGACCACTTCTGGTTCTAATTTTTCACACATGCTGTAGTACAAACTTTCAATAAAATGTTCTTTTTAATGTGTTGTTGTTTCTATTTTTTCCTTGCTTCTTTGAACTACAAATCCTAACTACAGCATTAGCAACCCTGCATTACTATGTGATCCCTTATTCATCTCTGTAACTCCTACATGCCCAATAAATTGTCGTTCTGGTAGTAAATTATATTGTATATGTACTCTCAAGTGTCAGAATAGACTGGCATAATGAATTGATAAAAGGTATGACAATATCACTACACTGGAATCCTTTATTGCCTCTACAATAGAGTACTTGATGCGATAAATAACATTGTCAGTGATCAGAGCAGTTACAACTGTAAAAAGCGAAGCTCGTATTGTTAGGGCATTTCAAGATTTCAGCAATAATTTCAACATGGCTGTAAAGGACGTTGATTGTAAACATGACAATCAATGGCTGTGAATAACCATTTCACATGATAAATAAGCAATTATTCGCACCATCTTAATACACTACAGTGGTTTATATATTCTGGAGTTTCAACAAGCGCATTAGATTGTGTACTTTAATACCCCTGATGACAGCGCAACATAGAGTTAGGCATTTTGTTTGGGCATAACAACTCCAGCAAGATTTTCATAAAGACTATAAACAATGTTTGGAAGTGAAACTTAAAGGGAAAATTAACGTCCAGTGAAAACATCGCATTCACTTGCGACGAAGGCTAAATGAGTATACAAACGATGTACTGAATGCCCTAATAAAAAGAACAGAAAATCTATTTTACGTATAAAAAGTGTAATAAACCTATTGCATTTTTTTTCCCTTTTACATCTGTGTATAAAAATTTTATGATAAAAACAGATTGTAAACACCCCTGGGTATGAGACACACTGCGCGTGAAATTCAGTTCGTTTTTTTCGGACGAGCAAAGTTGGGTTAAGTTTTTGACTTGATTTAACAATTTTTTTTTAACATTTGAGCGTAAGCGTCATTCTAACAGCAAAAATCTTACAAACATACACAAAATATACAAATGTTGATTATGATTGGATTTCTCGTCGGATATTTCTAACAGCAATTTTTGTTTGGAATATTTTTAAAAACATTTTCAAACTATAATGTGGAAAGTATTTAGGTTTCTTTCAACAAAAACAGAAGTTATTTTTTTCTCAATTTCGGATTCAATTTAGTGCTCATGGGAAAAAAATTATATTATGTTATTAGGTTTGCACATTAAGAGTTTTTCTAACAACATTTTATCTGAATATGAGCTAATTTATAATTCTCCTCACATTATTATCTAGAAAAGAATAACATCGTGAGTTGAATTGGCCAGTTTATTCAAAAAATTAAGAAAATAATTTATAGTTAGCAGTAATAATAACATAAGATAACGCGAAATAAAGAATAATAACTAAAAGCTAAACATATATAATAAAGTTACATTACGTTTTTAGAATTTCAACCAGAAGTTTAAGATAGTCCTGACACTAGATTCTAGGACATTTCCTAGGACAGAGGTATGTCATTTTCATTCATTAGTCTTTTATAAAGTTTACATTATGTAAGAATTCTGCTAATCCAAAAGAAATTTCTAACGTGAAATGAATACAGATGAGTATGAAAAAAATTAAAGAGTTTCAGAGTACAGAAATTTCAAAGAAATTAATACTTAACAGACCCATATTACATATTTCATCTTATGTTCATAACGTTCAGTAACAGTCTAAATCTGGGGTTGGTAACCTATCTCACAATGTACAATTTTCAGTGGCACTCTGCACTACTCTTCAAATTTGTCAATTTTTAACTGAATGAAGGTTGCTAAATTTTTAATGGACTTTATTTGAAAAACAACTTTAGAATTATGGGCAATTACGGAATTCCGAAGAGTAATCTGAAAAAATATCTCTAAAAAATAAATTTAGAGATATTTGCAAATTACGGAATGACACTGTTGGAGAGATTTATTTGTTTGGAGAGAGAAAATTCCATGTACTCTCTCTGCTTTCTGCTATTGGATCTACATGTCTAAATAAAGGAATATTTTCTCATATGAAAAACATTTCGAGTATGCAAAGGAACTGAGGAACTGTTTAACTACTGAACGATCTGAATCGTGCCAAATCGAAAGTCACAAATTATAGCCCTTAATTTTGCGATATGAAAGTATATAAAAGTAGAGCGGTCCAAGTTCTAGATTGGCATTAAAATGTTTATTTTTTTATTTTACCGTAGTGAAGGGAAATACTTATAATTTATATTACCTATTTCTTATTTTAATATAAATGTGTTTAAAAATACATAATACATGCACAATTTTAATTTTTTAAAATTTTTGTTGAGAAATATTTATATTTTATGTTGTTTATTTTTAAATTAAGAAATACCTTTACATAGTTAAAATTAACATTTAATAAAACTGTAAATCTATATTATTGATCTGTATTCTCTTACTCTGCACGTATTATCACGGGAATCGAGTTGCTTTGAAAAATGTCCTACAGTTTAGAAAACTAAATCATATGGGAAGATTGGTTTGTCCCGCCACAGTTAAGAGGTTGCTGACCCCTGGTTTAAATATTACTGGTGAACACGTGTTTCCTTTCGGAAAGACAAAATAAGACTTCGTATCTTTAACTAACTTTGTTTGTTCAAACTAAATTTATATTTGTGAGAAAGACAAATCAATAAAGTCTGAAAACAACAAAATAATGATAAAAAAATTCTTGTGAGGTGGATTGTCTTTTAAATGTAGGAAAGGTGCCACCACACAAATCTATCAAAATAAAAAATATTTGCAAGAAAACGAAGGTACCCATTATGCACATACAAAGGCAGATTAATTGATTGTTGTTTAAGATTTATGAAGCTCCGTTTTTCTTAAATAGGTAAACATAAATATAATAAATTGGATAGCCTATATAATTCGAATGCTAGATGATAATGTTGTCAAAAAGGTACTGCAGTTCCCCAAGTCCTAAGACTGGAAGCGTGAAAGACCAAGACAGATAGGCAGACTCAGTGGAATCAGACTTTGAGATTATAAACGAGAAAATTTAAGAGAACAAAAGTAAATACGAGGGCATTATGGAGAAATCTTCAAAGGAAGACACTGGCCCACGAGGGGCAGTCTAGCCAGTAATGATAATGGTTTTTCTTAAAATCTTTAACTATTAACACACAACACTAAACTGGGCTTCATTATGTAAAACCGGGGCGGGCATTACGTCGATCGTGATCGACCGGTGTATTAACAAGATATTTTGGGGTGACCGCCTAAAAATTTTACCAGTTAGTAATTACATACGGAAAATTCAAGATTGGCTGACAGTACGCAGAATAAGCCTTCTACTGACTATAACAACAAAAAAACTATCTTTAGATAAAAATGTTTTATTTTAATGTATTTTGCATTGTTTCATAATAAATGTATCATTTGATGTAATTATATTTGGGTTTATTATTATTAAGTTTATATCTTGCGTTTTGCTTTAAACGCGGTTTTAAAAGTGTTGTTTTTATTTAAGTTCTGCAGGTAAGTACATATTCTGTACTTATTAAGTTATAAGAATAACCATTTCCTTACCTCGCCACACATACGACATCGGTCAGTAGCGCACACAAGAATTATTAAGGGGAAGTTGGTCGAGGGTTGAAAGGGTCTACCATTCTCATATCATACCCCAATTCGCAGCCAAACATATTTTTTTGATTTTGTCGATTGTCGGGAACAAAAAAACAGCAAAAAATAAATTACGGAATAAATAATTAACATTAATAAATAAAAATTACTAATATCAAATACAAAAGAAATTTTAGGTACTATATACATGGGACTATAATGAATCGGAAAAAATGAAGGGTTATGAGGAGGGTCCGGACCCGTGAACCCCTCCCCCGCCCTTGTGTGTGCCACTGACATTGAGTGGACCACAAATCCTTGAAAAAATTAGAAGTAGCCCTCACCCTGGAAAAGTCTGCCCACCCCTGATGTATAACAACAGATTTTTGTAACAACAAGCATTAATTGCAGCAGTTTTTAACCTGTGGTCCGTGAATCTCCGGAAATCCGTGAAGGTCTCTAACTTAATTTTAAGATTCCCCTCTTTTATAAACTCTGAAAGTCATGGTTGAAAAATTAAATATGTGCCATTTTAGGCTAAAACCACTGAATTGCCCTCAATAAAAAAACTCTACTAGAATACGTATTTCGATTGAGAATATTTATTCAGTTAGTATGAAATTGGTATTTCATAATATTTTTAATTAGAAGTTTATTGTTTCGTTAGAGTGAAAGAGGGGAATGTTAAAAGTGCCTTTATAAGTAGTAGTCTTAAAGATATTATTGAGGAACCCTTAAATCAGCGTTTCTCAAACTGTAGGGAGCGCCCCCTAGGTTGGCGTGATACTCTACGAGGTGGGGGGGGGGGCAAGAATATTAAAAATATGAAAACAGAAGATTATTTAAAAAATTATTAATTTACTAAAAATAAACAAACAAAACACATTCTGGCATAATAAAAAATAAAATAGACATTTACACTGATATACTGGATAAGTACTGCACACAAAGTACTATATAATTAATTTAACAATACTAATTTAAGAACAAGTTTAATGATTATCATTGCCTCCCATGGGCTTGTCGTGTATAAAATTAAGTACAAAAAGCAACACTTACAAGAACACACTTGTAACAACAATAGGCGAGAGCATGTGATGTATTGGGGGGGGGATAAGTAAGCAAGTCCTCTGATATAAGTGAATTCTTCGCAAACATTGCCAAGATCCTTAAACTTCGTTCCAAAGCCCTCAGAATAATTTTATGGATAGCAGTGCAAAGAAAAATCTTTCTACTGAAAGACGTATATTTACGTCCTGTGACAATAAACACTTTGGCTGAACAAGACGTTTATATGCGCCGTTGGCTCTTAAGGGGTTAACGTCGTATTGTTGCCTTAGCGTCAAAGTATAGCAATATTGAAGTCAGTAAATTGTTACGGTATGGAGGTAGGAGGGCGAAGAAAATTATGATTGAATATTAGGTCGCAAATATTGAAAGTTTGAGAAGCACAGCCTTAAGTTAATCTGCCCTGTGCTGGGCGTCAGGGTGGTGCGTTCAAAATCTTGGGGTCCGCAGGGTCAAGTTCATATTTAAAGGGGGCTACGGCAACCGAAAGTTTAACTGCTGGGTTATTAGATAGTAAATCGATAAACAACATCTACAGAAACGAATAAACATAGATCAGTAAGAAAAAATGATCACGAAAGATACTTTTGAGGAATGTTTTGCTGAGAAAATCTTCAAATAATTTATTTATTCTTACTCCTGTTAATTTTGATTTAATTTTATTTCGATTTGTTTTATTTCGACTTGTTTTATTTCTATTGTCTTAGAAAGTTGGCAAAATTAAATTCCTAAGTTCAATTTCACATCGTCAGAGCTCAGGTACTTCCATCTGGAAAAGGAACTGGGGTCGAAATTGCTTGCTGTAATTGGTATCGCCTATATGGTGCAGCACTCACTAAAAAGTGATACCAGCTCCTGGGGAATCAACTAGGTCTGCAAAGGTAAACAATACCAATACTCAACCCCATTGAACAAAAAAAAAATTATCATTGCCAAACATTAATAAATTTAATGTAGCTATTATTTTCAACAACAAAGTCGCTTATTTATTAATAAATCCTTCATGAAATTAATGTCTTTTAAAAACAATTCTTTTTACATAAATTTTTCGATATTTTTACCAGTATACAACATCTGTGTTTTTCTTCATATTAAAAGAAAACCATTGATAATACAAACGTTTTCATTGATATAGATATCATGTAAATAAAATAGCAAAATTCACTATTCATTCGCGTAAGACTTTTTAAGCACTGAATGCATCATACTATTACAGTTTAAAATTTTATTTTCATCATATATGTATACGTGTGAAACTATTTTTCATATTATTGCTTATTTTTGTTAGAAGCATAATTATGAAGTTCTTAATAACAAAGAATGCCTAAATTTTTCCAATTCTTCCCAAATTAAGATGTACAAAGTTCGATTTAGAAATATATCAGGCTCTTGATTATAAAAATTGGAATTCTAATGCATACAGAAAAAAATTACAGTTTAGTTTCTCACATTCACATACTATAAACATTTTAAAAATGATCTAATTCCAATATATGATGATTATATATTATCGACATTTAAATTCAGAATAAAATTTGTTTATTAATAAATAATAAATTGTAATAAAACTGCTAATACATTCAAAAAATTTTAGAATTTTTCCATATCAAATTAAAATTAGATTAATATAAATGAACATTTCAGTGACTCTTACCTGAAGAAAGGTAATATTAAATGCTGAAAGAAGATGTAAGTATATTGTGTATTGAAATATTTTGAGGTTCTTGAGAGAACACTTTTATATCTTTAAATATAAGATATGTTATATATAATATTATACACTGCTGGGCACCGTAAATTCAACACCAAGAAAGACAAGAGATAGCACAACAAAATTTACTTTGTAGATAACATGTTGACCAAGTATCAAATGATTAAATTTATAGACTTCTGTGAAGTGTGGTTCCTCCCAGAATCAGTAGCCAGAGTTGCCGCAATTGTTGGAGATCACCGCTGCCACACGCCTTGGCTTTGATTCAAAGAGACTTTGGATGTGTTCTTGGGGTTCAATAGACCAAGCAGCTTCCACACGTTGCCAAAGTTGATCTGGTGTGGCAGCTGGAGGTGTAATCTGGGTCAATCGTTGAGCAACCATGGACCACATGTTTTCTATCGGTGAAAGATCCGGACAGCAAGCTGTCCAGGGAAAAAATTCAATCTGGTGATTGACAAGAAGCCTTTGGACAATGAGTGCCACGTGTGGTCGCTCATTATCCTGTAGAAATATGGTGGTGACCAAGCCCTGAAGGTAAGGAAGGACCACTGGCTCCAACACCTTGGAGATGTAGCGCTGGCTGTTTAAAGTACCAGCAACGCGTATTAGAGAAGTGCGAGAGTGATATCCAATACCACCCCATACCATAATACCCGGTGTCGGACCAGTGTGGCGGTGCATAACGCAGCTGTTCAGCATCCTCTCTTCACGGTGTCTCCAGACTCGAATCCGACTATCGTTGTATTGCAGACAGATGCGTGACTCGTCACAAAGACCACTTGATTCCATTCTGCCGCCCACATCCTTCTTTCATCACATCATTGGCGGCGGAGACGTCTGCGGTTCTGCGTCAAGGTTAGACCAAGCAATTGACGTCTTGCGGACAGACCACTCTGCTGTAACGGTACGCGCAGACACTGAATGTTGCGTTACAGACTCAATGTGCTGTGCAATGGTTCGTGATGTGACTGAGCGTTCCGTCCCTGACATGCGCACAATTTGCCTGTCCTCACGTGAAGTGGTGCACTGAGGTGGATGCGATCTACCACGTCGGTCCGTCGTACCCTCCTGCATTCAACGGTCACATATCTGCATTACAGTTGTTTGGTTTCGTCCAACACGACTACCGATTTCCCTGAAAGGTAATACACAATCTCGGTAGGCCACTGTCCTTCCTCTGTCGAACTCGGATACTTCATCAAAAGCTGATCGCTGTTTTCTGCGAGACGTAACTGATCGTTTTTTGGAAACGCCACAAGAGAAACACAATTGCCGAACTTGAAATCGTCAAAATCTCCAAGCCTTAAATAGCGCTTTGAGGTGGTGCCACAGGCGTGCGTGATGTGTGTCTGCGCTGAAATTCTAATCAGTTGCATATCTCACCTCCGCTAATGCATGTTGTAAATTTCATGTTATTTGCGTGCTTCCTTCAGGGTGTTGCATTTACGGTGGCCAGCAGTGTAATTGTATGTATATAATTGTATGATATATATAATTGTATGTATTGTTCTACATATTATATCTTTAATATGTAGAACATTTTATTTGTTATGGGGGATATGAAATTCGTTTTTTTGAGGGATTTTATTATACAATTTATAGCAAAACCTTACTCAAATTTTTATTTTTCTAATAAGAAAAAAAAGGTCTTTTTTCATCCAATACTTAAAAACTCCATGCTTTAAAAACTGGTTTATTAACCCTACCTCAATTAAGACCTTTCTATTTTCACTTAGGATTTATTTTTACGACTGCGTAATAAATAATTTCAAGAAATTAGGTGGATTTTACATTGGTTATATAACTAATTTGTTTCGATTATATTTGTGCCTAATTTGTTCTAAGTTCATCAAGAATTTAATGCTTTAACTGCAAATAAGATGACCGGAAATTATGGAAATAATTGAAGCGATATCAATACGATGAGAGTAAACATCGATTATTAAGATAAAAGATGCGAATTTGGAATGTTTATTTTTAGTACTTTTTTGTTCCAAATTAAACGTAATTCTCCACGGTGAAACAAAACGGTCACATTAATTTTTCATTTACTTTCAATTGAAGCACTTAATTTTATTAAAAAAAAGGAAAAATGTCTAACTACACTCTTTTTCTAATAAACAAGTAAATGTAAATAAAGAAATTTCTTAAGTTCATTTCTACTTAGGTCAACAACAAAAATTATTTTAGTTACTTCTTATTAAATAATTACTATTAATATAAATGTGTTTATGCATATGACAGAATCACAATATTAAGTAGTAAAACACCTATTAAATTAACATTAAAAATTTTTAACCCCATCAATTTTAATTAAAATGTAATGTGGTTAATTTTTTAAAATTTTTCAAAGTTATATTTTTTAATAAAAATTAAAGATAATTGATAACAATTTATCTTGAAACCAGTGTAAAGGAATGCTAATGTCTATGATTATTCAGGTTAAGTTAAATCTTCATCACAAATTTAACAAATGCTGTTTGAACCATTGGTGCTGCCATCTAGAGGAATAATATTGACTAAAATAATATATCTTAAACTATAATTAATTAATTTCATTTAATTAATAAATTAATATTTGAAAAAACTGCATTAACATCAAGTGCCATCCACTACAAGTTAAAAAATGGATTTAAAGTTGAGAGGATGAGAATAAAAGGTATTTTATTAATGATTGAACATTTGGGCAAGATATACAAATATATACAGGGTGTCCACAGCCTTAATGTGACCCAATAGCTAATTCCCGAACCTTTCGGTTTAGATATGCACTTCCAATTTAAAAAATGTTTTTAAAAAGGTAAAGGAATGTTTTTACGTGCTTTTCGAACCAAAAGACCCATTTACAAAAAAATTACAAAAATAAATTTTTTATACAGCCCCCAGGTCGTAAATAAATCACTAAATATCTTCGATAATAAAGAAAATTCGTTCAGTTCAAATCTAATTTATAACTAACTGATTTGTCAATAAATTAAATAGAAAATAGAATAATAAACGGACCACAAATTGCTATCTACCCTATATTATGCATAATTTTAGTTATTTTCTCCGCCAGCCTACAAATTAAAAAAAAAACATTTAAAAACCCTGTCGTTCCTAACTTTTTAGAGTAGCTAAAATTTTCCTAGCCTTTTTTTTAAAAGAAAATTTTGAAAACATTGATGAAGGGTTTAAAAATTAAGTAGTAAATCCCCAGATGCGTGCAATTTTACTCTGAAGATATAGAATGTTGTTGGAACAACAAAGTTTTTCAAAAAATTTGCAGAAAATATAAGTATATACATGTACATATTTTTAAAAGTAATGGTTCTCTTTTTAGCCTATCATCAGTATTTCGTACAACTGGTATTTTTATTTATGACCAAAAGTAGGCTAAAAGCTAATGTGTATTATAATCAAGTTATGTTTAATTTTTAAAATAAAAATGATTTGAATATAATTTAAACACAGTCAACGCGAATTTATAATATTTTTAATGTATTTATAGTAATTCAGGTTATTTTAAATACTTGCAATTCTTTCTTTCTTTTAAGTGAGTGAGTGAGTGAATATTAACGTCCCACTGTTCAGCTACACGAGGGCTTTTGGGGACGGTCTGCGTAATTTTGAACCATGGTCAAGTTACGCGGACGACACCTGAGCTTGCACTCCCCTCTCCTAACTACCACACCACACCAATGGGAGGACGTTTGAGCTCTCGACAGATTTTACGTGCATCGGCCCCTTCACGGCGGGTCTTCAGTGGTACTGGGATAGAACTTATGACATGCTAGCCACGATCCGATGCCTAGACCACTTGGCTACCGCGGCCACTTTCTTTCTTTTAAAAAGAACAAAATAAGATATTTTATAATTTAAAATTAATTTGATAATTTCAATAAAAAATTTAAAAAATACAGAAAAATAAAGTTTTAAAAAATACATAAATGAGTTATGCGATATTATTAGCATAAAATACATATAATATTTAAAATTTTTAGCGTAAAAAATAGTGTAAGATTTAAATAAAAAGCAATTGTGATTATTTTATATGATAAAAAGTTTGTATCGAACATACTTTTTCGAAACATTTTTACTTCATATAAGACCTGAAATGCAAATTACATACGTTATATATGTAACATTGTTTTTGTTTAATGTTACTGAATTCCTTTTTAGAAAACATACATAGTTAGAAATTCCATTAACACAAAAAAATAAGCTTCTCAAAACAAACTTATTTTGTTAACATATTTTCTGAACACACGCATTATTGAATACAATTTAATATTTTATCGATGCATATTAGATTTGTATTTTTATTGCATTCACACGCGATCTCACACTTTTTAATAACATTTATCACGCTTTCTTCCCTTTTTTAAATAAACATTCGGAAGGAAATGGATTTATTGAGTGTTGACTAAATTGCAGGATCTGTTTGACCAATATTTTGGTGCTTACAACTTTAAGTTACTAATTCTTTTGGTGATATATTTTTGTCTATTGCTTTATTTACATTCCAGAACAAAGTAAAGATTTCTTTTTATTCTATATTTGAAGCAAAAGAACCCCGGTAAATATATGTTTTAAACATTGTGTACACACAAGCACACTGAAGTAAATATGTCTAAAAATAATTATATTTAAATTCCACATATCCTGTCTGGACAAATGCTGGAAGATATTACTGCGGCACAAAGAAAGTAAACTTTCCTAAAATTACTTTCTAACTCAAGTTAAAAATTCCATTTAGCGACACAAATATGTTTTTAACAATCTCCCAACAGTAAATTGAATTTTTTTTCTCTGTTCAGATAGCAAAGCTTCGGGTTTCTCCTATAGCATATGATACGTTTAATAAAAAAAAAGGGGCCGTGGGTAGCCTAGTGGTTAGAGCATCGGACTCCAGACCTGAGGGCCTGGGTTCGATGCCCGATGCCACTAAATACCACCGAGTATAGACGGAGTACGTGCTCATTAAATCAGTGGGTCCGAAAGTCTTGTGGGTGGTCGCAGTAGAAACTACAAGTGCAGGGGGCTGGAGAATATTTCCCTCCCCTTCAGTTCCATGCCGAAATTGTGGAGGTGGAGATAGCTGGTGTCGCCATCTATCGTTAAGAAGTCCGACCTGTCTCACAGGCAATGACAACTTTCATTCCTTCCCTGCGGTAAGGACACGACAACAACAACAATAAAAAAAAGCTTTTGAACAGAAGCAAACCCCTTTCCCTCAAAATATTTTTTTGACTTATCCAACGGCTGTGCTTGGCTTCTTGACCATTTGACGTCAAGCCTACCAGTGCCGACTGACGATGTCATCATTCTGGTATTCTTCGAGTCTAGTGCATTGGAGCAGGTGGTCTCCATCCATTCTGACATGGCTGCAGAGTGGGCAGGCCTCGTCAGCATCCAGGCCAAGCCAGTGGAGGTGTGCTCCCAAAAAATCCTGTTTGGTGATTAGGCAAAAGCGGGCAACAGCCTCGGCTTTCTCCTGGTGCTTCGGTATTGGACCCACAGTGGCCAGAGTTTCCCAAGTCCTTCCAAGGATTTTGTTCTTTTTAGGTCACGGTAGTATGTTTGTTGATTCCCTAAAAATAAAATATTTCTAAGAAAATTTTAATTTAAAAATGTTTGGATGGAATTTTTTTTTTAAATCTGAACTTAAGTAATAATTCTAATGAAGCTTTTAAAATAGAATAACATATTGTAACCGCTCTTGTCCTAATAACTATAAATGACTTTATTGAAGCTGCAGAAGCACCCTCTATTGTACACTGAACTTAAATAGAGGTCTGGTGAAAAACAGAATGGGATTTCTGTGAAAAACTGTCCATTTTAAGTGCACACTTTTTGTTAACGATAAAGTTCTATCTGTCTAACCTAATTTCAATTAAATAATAACTGCTACAAACAATAAAAAAGACTTCATTGAACCTAACCAATAATTTACCATAAATATTTTAAGGTATCTAACTAACCTAAATTCATGAATTTTGACAAAAATTGGAAAAAAAAATTATGATTTTTTTATAGGTCAAATCATTAGCGTTATGAATTTTTTATTTTTATTTTCTATTCACTTGAACAAAACTTCAAGTGTTTTAGTTAAAGCACAGATGCCACAGCATCAAGCAAGATGTCAAACTTTAAATAGCATTTCACCGAAAATACGTTTTTTTTAAAAAAAAATTTTATTTATTTTTTTTTTTTTTTTTTTTTAAGGAAATGTTCAAACGGGAATAGTGATTGCTCAAAAAGTTTTGAAAATAGTTAACTGAAATTTTTTGTGTATGTTCTGTGTAATAGTAGAATTGCTTTATACTTCAATTACTGTTTTATTTCAAAATTTACAGTCCCTATGTGAATATAATCATTATTTTTTTAAGCAATTTCATGTAACAACCAGGATAAAGCGCACTAATTTTTGTACAAAAATTAAAATATCTCTTATTTTGAAGGTCATCTCAAAAATAAACAGCAAAGTAGCAGAACAAAATTTAAAAAATTGAGAATTTCATAAACTTGTAGTATAGATTGGGCCCCGTTTATGTATTTTTTTTTGTAAATTTTTGCCCATTTTTCCCATTTTAGTAATAATAATTTATTTTTATCTTCTTAATTTTAGCATATTTTTCTTGAAATTTATTAAATAAATTTAAAACCCCAAATATCACCAATTTAAAAAAAACAGTTGTCACAAGTAGTCAGATACCTTAATCATTAAGTCCACCTCTCTGCAATTTAGAACAATTTATGCAATAAATAATGAACATGATTGATCTTAAGAAATAATCACTGATGATGAACGAGATACATATAAAAATAATTCATTTTTACTGGTTTTAGATAACTTTTAATATCATCAATTATTAAGACTACTACAAGAATTTACTTTACAATAAATTCTTATAGTAATTTTAACTTATAAATAAGAAGCTTTCTCAGCACCCACTTCCTACAAATAAGTTATAACAGTGCTTCTCAATGTTACAACATTCACGACCCAATATTCTATCATAATTATCTTCGTGCCCCCTTCATACAATAACAATCTATTAAATTCAATAATACTAAACTTTTACGCAAAAAATATGACGCGACTTTAATCTGTTAAGTGCCACCGTTGCATATAAACGTCTCTCTCAGCCAAAGCTTTAATTTTCCCGGACGTATATGTACGTTTTTCCGAAGTACAATCTTTTCTGTGCACTGCTATCCACATAAACTTATTCCGAAGGCTTTGGAATGCAATAAATAGACATTGACTATGTTTGTGAAGGATTTCCATTTTTCAGATTATTTGCTTCTATATTCCTCTCCTCCACCCCCAATACATCACATGCGTGCGCCTACGTGGAAAACGGTTGACATTGGAAAGCGAATCGCGTAACTTTTAATCGGTAGTTAAGAGATTAATTATAAACCGTAAAAATTAACAAGATAAATGTTAATTTTTATATATAATTTTATATATGACAATCTCACATGGGCACTGGTAATTATTAAACTTGTTCTTAACTTAGTATTGTTAAATTAAGTATAAGATACATTGTGTAGCACTGATGTGCATTTATAAGTGTAATATATCAGTTTAAGTGTGTATTTTATTTTTTATTATGTCAGAATGCATTTTGTTTGTTTACTTTCAGGAAATTAATATTTTTTTTTCGCCCCACAGTTTGATAAACGCTGAGTTATAATGTATACATTTTTATAGGTTTTGCTGCATTTGACCCCTTTTTCGCATGAGTAGTATTAGCTTAAATTAATTTATGAATGTAAATCTGTGGTTGTTTTCTTTGCATGATGCATTTGTATAATAATTCCCTACTTAAACTGCATATTTAGTTACGTTATCCTCTCTTTAGGATTGTTCAATATTTAAATTTAATTCTTTCTCTACATTTTCAGGTGTCGTCAGTGACGTTCTTGCCTTAATATGTTTATGGAAATAAATGATGCATAAATATATTTACTTTATTAAGGGAATTATTTGTTACTTCGTAATAATCCCAAACGTTCTATTTTGGAACTTAGCGTTAAAATAGGATCCTGTTGAGAGACGTTCATAAGTCTTCTGTTAAAGTTACAATTTTTAGAAATTTTAATGCATTGTATGCTTCGGCGTAATTTATGTCCAGAAATATTCATTTGTGTTTGGATAAATCAATGTTATGTTTAATTTTTATAATGATTAGCATTGTATGTTTTTAAGGCATTTTCCTTCAACTCCAAATTTGACTTTTTACTTGAGAATTTGTTCTCAGATTAAATTTTATTTTAAAGAAATAATTATTTTAAAACTCAGACTAAATTGTTTTTGAATTTTTTAAAAACAGCTGATATTTCAAAAGAAATAAAACCGTATTTATTTGAACCTAAGGCGCACTTTTTGTTCAATGTTATTGCTACTGGAAATCTGGTGAGACTTAGAATCAAAGGATAAAAAATTCGGTAGCGGAAGAAATTGAACATGATGTTGAAAGTTAGAGCAATTACGTGTTTATTAAACTCTTAATATCACAAAATAAACATCATCTTTTTAATATAAGCAAATTTTAATGTTTTCTGAAACGAATTAAGCAGCAAATTATTACTAATTTACCAAAAATATCATTGCAGAAGTAAAATAAAAAAATAGCGCTAGAAAGAACAAAAGTCTATGTCACATAAAAAAATTCGAACCAAAATCAATTACAAATTAAACTTCATGCATTGCTAACATTTTTTAAAAACATGTATGTTAAGGCAATTACTTATTAAAAAGCATTTCCTAAACTCAATTTTCCTTTTCCTCGAACAACATTTAAAGAAAAGATACTTTGTGCAATACTCCTTACATACCGACAAAGGGCATGGCGAAAACTCAGCAAATCCCATGTGGAAAACCGGAAAAAATTTAGGGGACACAAATTTTGAGATGAAGAACAAGGCTTCACCTTAGGAAAATCGAAATTCCAGAGACCTTAAACAAGTATTTGCTAGATTTATTACTATTGCAGGTGTTATTTCCGTTCCCAATTGAGGCATCCAGAGACTAAAAGCTGAAATAATATTCATACCAATAGATACTGAAGTAATATTCAGTCTTGTTAGACATTTGGAAAAAAAAATTTTTATTTTAGGATCCGAATTTTTATGGTCCTTAAGTTTTTCCAACCACGCGCCATGATCTCAAGTAAATAAACTGATTCGAACCCGACCTCTGTGCGAGTTTCGAGATTTGTAGTTGGCAACGGCTGCAAATGTAAATTTAACTAACTTGGCTCGTGTAAGTATTTAAGGAGACCGAGGTTGGTTGAGAAAAGATCGTCGGTTTTGGACGAGGTGATTTTGCTCTTCGATTGGAGGCATATGAGATGTGCAACTGGTTTGTTGCTCAGTATTTTTTAAAGATGGTTCGAATCAGTTAACCAAAGTTTGGTAATATTATATTTTGATGATTATATTTTTTTTAACTTAATGTTTTTAATTGCTTCAGTGGCGAGAAGTTTCACTTGAATTATTTAAAGAATAAAAATGTTTTTAACGAAACTGCTTGATTACTATGCCTCCTCGACATTAAATTTCGCTGCCAAGCTTTGCTTACGTTAATTCATCATGAAGAATTATATCATAGTGGTTATGGGCCCAGGCCACGTTCTATGTCGAGGCAGGTTAAGCAGTTGAACATGAACTTTGTCCATTTAAATATTGTTCCAGTATAGAATTATTTCTGAAGAACTTCAGTTGCTGGTATACTAAATAGAGTATCGAATATGGAAGTGAACAATCAGATTCCTGTGTTAACCCAAAATAATTGGAACACATGGAAACGTGATATGCAAGTAATCTTAATGCATTATGGTTGCTGGCAATTTATTATACAGACCAAGCCGGAGGAACCTGATGAAGGGGCAACCTACAAGGAAAAGTCTGACTTCCAACTACGGAAAGATCGATGCTATACGCTGATTTACACTAACATCAGTTCAGATCTGAAGAACCTGATAATAGAAACAACTGATGGAGTAGTGGCATGGAAAATATTAAAGGATCACTTTGAACCAGTGACAAGAGCCAGGGTTATCCAGCTTTTGGATGAATTCTTCGGAACAAGATACCAACCAAGGGAAGATGTCGGAATCTTCATATCTCGTGTAAAGACGGCGGCAACCAGGCTACAAGAGGCGGGTCATGAATTGGACGACCTTTACATAGGGTTTCAATTAATAAGGTGGCTTTTTCAGGAATTCCAGTCTACCGTGCAACAAATTTACAGATGGAAGGAAGAGGACTTCACAGCTGTCAAAATTGAAGCGGAGCTGATATTGGAAGCCAATCGTCTTCAACTTATGAAGCAAGACTTGGATAAAACAGAGACCCCGTTTACTTCAGCAATTTCCTATCAAAGAAGAAGTTGAGCAAAGTTCCTAGAAATACAGTTCCTGGTGGTACGACTGCAACTTCTGCAGATCCAAGTGGTAAAACAGAATATCAGAAAAAGGACTGTAAGGTATTTAACTGTAAAACTACCAAACATTTAAAACGGTCTAGTAAGATGATAGGTCCTTGTTATTTATGTAATAAATATGGGCATCTTAAAGTAAATTGTAAAGAGAAAAAAGTCTCGAGAAAAGCCTCCTTCAACTGCAAGTGAAACTTATAACACAGAGTTTAATATAAATGTAAGATTTTGTGAAGCTGAATGTAGTATTATAGAATTAAATAAGCACCATGTTACTAGTTGTAACTTATTTGAAGAAAACTGTGATAAAGGTGTTTGGGTAATAGATACGGCAGCCACGAGTCATTTTTGTAATGACAAGAGTTTATTTTTAGATTTTAGACCAATATCTAGCATGAAAATGTCGTTAGCAACGGAGGATAAAAGTTGTCCAATAGAGGGAATCGGTAAACTTAAATTTTTGGTAAAATATAAGGATAGTTTTCATGAAATAACTTTTTCAGATGTTTTATTTAGTCCCAAGTTAAGAAGAAATTTGATATCCGGTTCCAGATTAGAAAGTAAAGGTTCGCATTTTGTGGGTAGCAAGGGTAAAATTAACGTTTTCAATAAAGACTGGCTAAAGTTGTTCTCGGCGACACGCCACGAAAATTTGTATTTTTTTAAGCCTGACCATTATATTTTACCCAAGAGTACAGAAATAAATTCAGTTGTTAATGCAACTGACAAAACAAAATGCGGATCAATTGAAATATGGCATCAACGCTTTTGCCATATTAATAACGATTACTTGATAAAAACTAGTAAAAATGATAGTGTAAGAGGTCTCCCACGTTTAGCTGATAATAAGTCGCCTTGTATTCCATGTAAATTAGCTAAGTCCAAGAGAGTTTCCTTTAAAAAGACGGGGGCCGTAGGATCAAAACGTCCACTAGAATTGTTGCATATGGATCTTTGTGGTCCAATGCCAACTGAAAGTCAAGGCGGTAATAAATATTTCTTGAGTATAATTGACGATTACTCGAGAAAAGTGACTGTATTTCCCATTAAGAAAAAGTCGGACGTATTTCATACGTTTATAAGATTTCAGAAACGAGCAGAACGTTTTCTAAATAGAAAATTAATAGCAGTTAAAACTGATGGCGGACTAGAATTTTGTAATAAAGATATGGATACTTTTTTGGCAGAACTGGGTATAAAGCACGAGGTAACAAATCCATATACGCCGGAAATGAATGGGGTAGCGGAGAGATACAATTTAACCGCTGTAGATGGCATTAAAGCATTGCTTAAGTCGAGTGAAGTTCCACACAAGTTTTGGGGAGAAGCATTACTTTGCTTCACTTATGCGTGGAATAGAATTTGTCACAAAGACAGTGAGAAAACCCCTTTCGAAAAATATTCAGGTAGAAAACCATCAATATTGCATCTAAAACCTTTTGGATGTTTGGCATATGCTGGCGTTCCAAAACAGATTAGAAAGAAATTCGATATGCGTGCAAAAATAGGAATTATGATGGGCTATGCACAGCGTACTAAGGGTTATAGGATATGGTTAATCGAAGAAAATAAATTAGTAGAGACTATTAATGTAAGATTCGATGAATATAGGAAAGGAATTGATTTTAAACCGAAAACTAATGGTTATCCCAGACTTGATTTAAACTTTCCTGATTATGATGATGAGGAGGACGATTTTGATACTGTAAGAGATTCGTTAGCGAGTCGTTTAGTTTCAAAGACAAGTACAGAAACTCCCACATCATTTGAAAAACCAGATTTATCTTCTGATAATCATAGCTTAATCCCATGTTCAGAGAGGTTAAGTGGATTAGAAATATAGGTAGGGAAGTAACTGGATCCAACGTATATTATGGTATCGAAGGGACAGCAACCCGTTTGAGATCTTTTAACGAGATAGAACGATACTGTAATAAGAGTAACATTCAGTATGACCCGAGTTTGTTTGATTTTAGAAAGGAAGATACTGAATCCCAGGAAGTTAATATGGTTGAAGTAGATATTCCTAACTGGTTATAAACAGGCAATAAGATCCAGGGAAGCATCTAAATGGCATGATGCAATGGATAGGGAGATAAACATAATGAAGAAACGCAAGGTTTGGGATTTGGTTAATCCTCCAGACAACATAATCATTTTAGGAAACCATTGGGTTTATACTGTAAAACGTGATGAAAATAATAAAATAGTTAGATACAAAGCTCGCTTAGTTGCGCAAGGTAACACACAATTAAAAGGCGAATCATTTGACGAGGTATTTAGTCCAGTTGTTAACTTTACTATTGTAAGATTATTTTTTCACTATCTGTGTATGCTTGTGGAAATGGATGCATGTTCAAGTAGATATCACTAATGCCTATTTATATGCTAATTTAGATACTGTTATCTTTATGAAGCAACCAACTGGATATGAAACTGATCCTAACAAAGTGTGTAAGTTAAGTAAGGCAATATATGTGTGGTCTTCACCAGAGTGGCCGACAGTGGTTTTTGAAATTAGAAAATAAATTAATTAAATTGAAATTTAAGAAATTAGAGTGGGTTAATTGTGTATATATGTTTGAAAATAATGTAATTCTATTATTTTATGTAGACGACATCATAATATTTGTAGAGAAACTGAAAACGTAATTTTGTAATAAAATTATTACAGAAAAATTGATTTAAAGATTCTGGGTAAAACAAAGAAGTTATTAAGAATAGAATTTGAAGAACAAGATGATGGTCTCTAAAATATAAATATCCTGTAAGTTCATTGCCTATATCAAAAGGCCAAATTCTTTCCAAATTAGATTCGCCCAAAACTAGCGAAGAAATTTTAACGTTTCCTTATAGAAATTAATAGGATCCTTGTCATTTATTGCTATACGCACAAGACCTGATATTATGTATGCAGTGAATGTACTATCCCAATTCCAATCAAACCCAGGAATAAAACATTGGAATTGTTTATTGAGATTATTAGGTTATTTAAAATACACTCAAAGATATAAATTGGAACTTTCAAAAGTTAAATCACAAAAATTAAGATGTTACTCAGACTCGGATTTTGCTACAAATAGGGATGACCGAGTTTCGATGGAGGATTCATAACTTTCATTGACGAAACTCCAATTTCCTGGCGAACTTTCAAGCAAAAATCCGTTAGTCTGTCTACTATGGAAGCGGAGTATGTTAGTTTAACGGAAGCAGCAAAGGAATTTATTTGGTTAACTAATATAATTAATGATAAAAGTTTGAATTTGGAATTATGTGAAAATGCAATATTCTGTGACAATCAAGCTGCTATAAGTTTTTCCAGTTCACCAGTAGAAAATTATAGAACGAAACATATCGATGTTCGTTACCATTTCTTAAGGAATTTAATAAAAGACAAGGTTTTTCAAATTAAATATGTTAGTACCAAAAATCATTTGGCAGATATTTTTACTAAACCCATGATAAAGGAAAAATTAATGGAATTTTGTAGAAAACTATTTTCTATTTAAGAGAATGGAACTTTGTTTATTTAGATCAAAATATTTGTCTCTTGCAATAAAGATAATGTGAATAAAGTATTGTATGTAACATATTTTTATAAAATGAAATTATATTACTGATTTGTAAGAGATAATGGTGCGGGGGTTGGAAAAAGGGGGCCGATTGTTAGACATTTGGAAAAAAAAATTTTTATTTTAGGATCCGAATTTTTATGGTCCTTAAGTTTTTCCAACACGCGCCATGATCTCAAGTAAATAAAACTGATTCGAACCCGACCTTGTGCCGAGATTTGTAGTTGGCAACGGCTGCAATGTAAATTTAACTAACTTGGCTCGTGTAAGTATTTAAGGAGACCGAGGTTGGTTGAGAAAAGATCGTCGGTTTCGGACGAGGTGATTTTGCTCTTCGATTGGGGCATATGAGATGTGCAACTGGTTTTTGCTCAGTATTTTTTAAGATGGTTCGAATCAGTTAACCAAAGTTTGGTAATATTATATTTTGATGATTATATTTTTTTAACTAATGTTTTTATTGCTTCAGTGGCGAGAAGTTTCACTTGAATTATTTAAAGAATAAAAATGTTTTTAACGAAACTGCTTTATTACTATGCCTCCTCGACATTAAATTTCGCTGCCAAGCTTTGCTTACGTTAATTCATCATGAAGAATTATATCAAGTCTAAT
>BMAO01001185.1:0-30520 GCA_019973975.1 Trichonephila clavata
TTTTTGGTTGACTTGCAAATTCAAGTCTTGGGAAATTTTTGTTTTGGGAGTAATTGTGCAGTATAAACACACGATAAGAAGTAAAACGTCTTAACGGTTGTATAAGGCGTGGGTCAATCTCTTAATTTGCTTCTTTTAAGCCTATTTTCACCCTCAGCGCTCTTGTGTATGATTTTTGATTTATTTTTAAGAAATTATTTTCTATATTTTAGGAATTTATTTTTGTGAATTCAAATTCAATAGTTTATTGGTGATGGATAGTTGTTTAAATATTTTTAAAAACTTTGGAATATTTTCATGTAAATGTTTAAGTGAAGAGAAAAATTTTAAAATAATGTAAATCTAAAATTTTAATTCTATACTTGGTATTTCTGTGTGAGATACGGGTGTGTATCAAAAGCCCTAGTGCAGCCACACGTCTTGCGGAGTGGGGAAATGTCATAATCCCCATTAATTTAATCTCTTATAACTTTTTAATCATCTATAGTCCATCCCTTCAGGACCCTCCGTTTAAATAATCAACTAACAACCCATCTAACGGGAGTCCTTTGAATTACATCTAACCACCCTCCTAGATCATGTGACTTCCCGTTTACTATAAATACCGAAATCCCACCTTTCTGTTCTTTGTCCTTCGTAATGATTCGTTTGCCGCTGGTGCGCGTGTATTTTTTCTTAATGGTGCTGTCCATATATGTTTCAGTGCTTCTTCATGTTCAATATACAAAAAACCCAGATCAACTAACCACAAGATTGAAGAATCAATTCCATAATTATGCAACATCAACCATAATAAATAGCGAACTTTTTAAGAAATCCGACTTATTAATCATTTGCGATCTCATTAATACACTGGTGTCCAAAAGTTAAGCATAATTGATATATATGTGAATAAAGAAGAAACTGTAAATCAGAATGGCGGGAAACGTGATATGCGAGTGTAAAATGGTTGTAAAATAATGAAGAAAACCAAAAGAATGATAATAATTAATTTTATTATCCAAAGTAGCAGTTTGAAAGAAAACTGAGCCTAGCAAAGATTCACACTTTAAAGAAAAAATGAAAGAAAACATTAAATAAAATACTGATGCTGCACTTGAATAAGGCGTGGGGTCACCTCTGACAGCCAGGCACGCTGCACAGCGATTTACCATAATTGCTATGAGATGATGAATGAGTTGTGGGCTCAAACGGTTTCAAGCTTCTTGGAGAGCTCTCTTCAGATCTGTAACGGAGCTTGGTGGGTGCGAAAGGGCTGCAATTTGTCTCCCGAGCATATCCCATACATGCTTGATAGGATTTAAATCAGGGGAGTTCACAGGCCATGACATGCGCTGGGTGTTTTCCGTTTCAAAGAAGTCATCAATCAGCACCTGTCGGTGACATGGCGTATTATCATCCATGAATATGAAGTCAGGGCCGACAGCACCTCGAAACAAGCTAACATAAGGCTCAAGAAATTCGTCTCTGTATCTTTGAGCAGTCACAGACCCCGTGTCAAATGGAGGTCTGTGCGGCCGTCCATCATGATGCCTGCCCATACCATTACTCCCCTTGATGGAAAATGATGTCTTTCCGTTATGTTTCTTGGTTCAAAACGTGTTCCACGATCTCTCCATACCATTACCCGCCGAGAATCACTACTTAGACTAAACCGGGACTCGTCACTGAACATCACATTGGCCCACTCTCCCACACTCCAATGTTGATGTTTCAAACTCCAGTTCAAACGAGCGCGTTTATGCACAGACGTGAGGGGAATGCAAACTGCTGGTCTTCTGTCATACAGGCCAGCATGATTGAGTCTCCTGTAAACAGTTTGTCTCAAAATTCCTATTCCTGTGGCGACTGTGAGCGCCGAACCCAGTGCTCTGGCAGTACTACCCCTCTGACGTCGTGCACTTATTACCAGATATCGGTCTTGGCGAGAGGTTGTGACTCTTGGTCGACATGATACTGCTTGTCGGGTAACATCTCCCATTCTTTGAAACCTCTGCCACAGTCTTGAGATCACAGACTGGTCCACATTCAGAATTCGAGACACTTCGGTTTGTGATCGTGAGGATTCCAGCATTCCAACGATTCTTCCTTTCGTAAACATGTCCAATTGGAGTTTTTTTGCCATCATTCACCTTGTTTGATGATTAACAACGTTCCTTCGCACAGCAGTAGCACGAAACTTGTCTGAACTGCCTATGCTGCGTGAATCGATTTCTTCGCGTTCCGACATGCGCCGGTGTTTCGCGCAGGACGTAGTCGACTGAAAAGTTTTGCATTAACCCAAAGTTTCGTCTTCACCCAATTAATATCCGCAAGAAATTTGGAATAATTTTACGAATATTTACTCCATGTTTTTAGCATTTTACGATTTATGCTTAACTTTTGGACACCAGTGTATATATAGTATAATAAAATAAAATAATAATTCTAAAACTCTTATTACCTACAAGACCAAAAAAGAAAGAAATTGGATTCCAAGGAACATAACAATTGAAGATACAGGAAGAGTATTTGGACTAAAATGGAGACCTATTATGATTTCTAAGTCTGTCGCTGAATTAGGCCAGCAATTTAGGGTTAAGCTGCTTTATGGTACCACCATCTCCGTATAGCAGAAATTTTTGGCATGATAGAAAAACAGAGCCTGTTGAAAAATCAAGCCCATTTCTAATACACGTGGATGTTACACCAGACAGTAAAATAATATGAAAGTATCAATGAAGAAGAATATGGTTATACTCTCTCAGAGAAGAATATTAAAAAAAAATTTTTTGTTTGAAAAACTAGGATAAAAACTTACATGAAAAAATACTAACTAAAAGGTTGTAATGAAATTAAAGCAATTTCCTCAGAAAATGCACGCTAAATAACGTGTTAAAATTGAGAAAGAAGCAAAAAATAGTGGAGCCACCTAGATAATGTTTTTGTAATAAAACTAAGTAAACGATATCTTAGTACAAATTAATAAACTATATTGGGAAAAAAGTTAATATAACATAGAAATATATTTAAAAATGAATTTGCATTCCAGGTTAGCATTGATAACTTTTTCGGATTATTAATAAATTAATAAAAGTCAAAACTCTTAAGATAATCTTACATTTCCTCAAGTTGAACAAATTAAAATATAGAGTCAGAAATATATTAACAGCACTTGTTTAAAAAATATTAGAATAATAAAAAGAAATTGTTACCTGAACTGAGCATCCAGATTTTTTAAAGAAAGCGTTTTATGTTGAATATATATTGATACTTAAAGATTTATTTTAAGAGGAAAGATATTCATCACGAATTTTCTCTTTGCATATTATTACGATATTAGCAGACGATATTAGTTGAAAATTTGCATGTTTAATTTTTTATAAATATGATGCAGAATTTTTTTTTTTTTTTTTTTATTTTTAAAAATTGGTTTTAGTAGCTTGAAAACAAATGTGAAATCGTTTGGCTAACAATATCATATATACACATTAAATTTTAAATCTAATTCGGAATCCAAAATTTTACTTTCGTTGTAAGTATTTATTTTTATTGTTTATATATATAAAATGTTTATATGTAAAAACAAAATAATTTTTTATGAATTTTTAATTAAAAATTACTTTGATGCTGAAAAAATTATTTACTCTAGCGTGCATTGTTCTCTATAAAATTTTTAAAAACTTGTAACATTTAACGCATTTTTTTTTTTGTTTTAAGAAATTATTTAGTGCAATTTTGAATTTTTATTGCTGATTTAAACCCTTAAACAGAGCAAGTTATTGGATAAAAACTTTCTTTGCAATTAAAATTCGATTTTCTATACTGGTTTACAAAACGGCAAAAATGTTTCTGTATATTACTATTTATTGTGCCCTAATAAGACAAATTAAATATAATATGCCTGAAAACAGGATTGCATTATAGAAAAATATTCATAAGAATTGTATTCTTTTTATGAATATTTTAAATATTTAGCTCATTTTTAAATGAAAAAATGTGACAGTTTCGATATTTCCATGTATTGGAGTCCTTTTTTAAAACTTTGAAATTAAATGTATAGTTAAAAGTAAAGGTTCACATAATTTGATCTGATTTCAGGATACTTTAGAAATATTAATTTTAAATTATCCTATAAAACATTCTTAAGAGGCTTGAAATAAAAGCATTCCCTTAATGAAATTCCTAGAAAAGACTAATTAAATTTGGATAAATTGAATAAAATTTTAATATTTGGCTATTTTTTGGGGTTTTCTTCTTTTCAAGCTGTTTGTTTAAATGAAACAATACAACTCACTAATTTATTAATATCAACATGCTGGTTTTTTTATTGCATTTAATATAACATTACTTTGAGCAGCAGAAAAGAGCTTTTTAAGTAACAACATATTTCAGCATGCAAGTTGCCTCCAATACGATATTTATATCCTTTGATTTAAAAACTATGTTGGCGCCAGTTTGCGAGAATTCCTTTGTATAGATTTAGCTCCGAGCCAACTGTTTCAACCTTTTTGTAATCGGTTCGAAAGTATAGCGATCCCGTATAGTTGGGATCCGTTTTGCTAATTAAAATTTGTTAAATTTACAGTCCATTTAATTATTTTGACCAACATTTGGTCCACTCGTGGAATTGTAGAACCTTTTGAAAAATTATTACTTGTAAAATCTTAAGAATAATAATAGCAGTATGCCTTAGTAGTTTTCAAATGTTGGTCAAAAGAATTAAATGGACTGTAAATTTAACAAATTTTAATAAGCAAAACGGATCCCAACTATACGGGATCGCTATACTTTCGAACTGATTACAAAAAGGTTGAACTGATTACAGTTGGCTCGGAGCTAAATCTATACAAAGGAATTCTCGCCAACTGGCGCCAACAGACTATATCAAATAGTTTACAAATAATTTGTCTTGTCTTTCTAAGTAATTGTTTATCATAAATAATTTTTTTCTATATGAGCACTTTCTTATAATGCCAATCGTTTTCTTGTGACTGAGTCTTTTATATGTTTACCACTTTCAACCATTTTTAAAACATAATTTAGCAGAAAGCACACAATAAAAATCAAAAGAGCAATTTTAAAAACCAAATTTATTTATCGCGCCCGATAGTTATTTTCCATGTTGTCTTGATCGTTATGATCCTTAAATTTCTTAACAATATTTTACAAAAAATAATATTTTCGAAGATTCGAATGATTATACTTAATTATATACCGAAGCATATTTTAGTAAAAACATATATACATGCTAGTTGACTTGATGTTCTCGTGAGGCAACTGGCCTGCGTCAGCAGCCCTCAATTCCCTATTTGGAACTGAGAGGTGACATTGTATTGTCGACTTGGATAGTTAGGTGGAGAGAGAGAAAGAAGTGGCTCCAGAAAGAAACAACTAATGGAGTAGGCTTAAATAATTGTTCTATTACCACGGAAATTTTTTTAAAAAAACTTTGTATTTAGTTATCATCATTTTGATGATAACTAAAGCTAACAGGTAGCTTAGATCAACTCTAACCTTTTTATCAATACGGACCGGGCAACGTTTGATAATTTTACCGCTGATGGATGAAGGGTAGAGACGTTGATTTTTTATTTTTTATAATGTTTTTATATTTATTAGTTGTAATTTAATTGTATTTAAATATGCCTAGAATAAAGAACGAATACAGAAAAAAGGAATATAAAGAGATTTAGGATGGAATATAAAGTGATTTCCAGGGAAAGTTGCCCAAACCCGAGAGGAATACATCGCAGTAAATAAAATGCAAATAATGTAATGATCCTTAGGGGAACTGGCACCAACTGTGTAACTGGACCGTGGATTGGGGAGCACTGGCTTAAATATACGTTGAATTACACACACACACACTATATCTTTCGATAAAAAATGTAATCATTTATATTTTAACAAAAAAGCTGACATTTTCTATTTAAAATATATAACATTCAGCATCACCACTTATTTATTTTTATAATACTTTGTAAATAGCAAACGATTTGTAAGCTCCAGCGTGATTGACTTATTTGCGAATTCTTGTTGTCATTTTTTAAAACACTTCTAAGTTGTGTTACAGTATCACAGTGTTGAATGAAGTTTTGAGGTTCAAAATTACTTAGCAAACAGACCTTGTATTGCGTGCTTTATATTGCGCGTTACTAAACGCTTGCTCATTCACAAAAGCGTAGTTTTATTCTCTTCAGACCTGATATATTTTAAATAAGAAAGAAATTGGTTGCTTGTGTGTGTGTGTGTAATTTTTTCAATAGTATAGTCAGGAATATACAATGGTTAAGTAAAAACAAAAATTTTAATAAATATAGTTTTGTTATATTATAGCGTTGAGAGGTACACATATGTAAACTACAGCAATAAAGAAACAATTTTTCCCAATTACATTTAGTATGATAAATTTTCTTTAAAAATGGATGAAAAGCATAATAGTTAAGTCTTCAAATAAAATTTCTCAAAACAAATCTTTTAAAGCAAAAGTACAAAAAAATAACTGCATTTAGCACAAAAACACGCGTTCTATATTTACTACCTTCATATCTACATTTCGATGTAAATGTGTCTGTCATGTCCGATTCTATCATATTGAATATCGAAAAAAAAATTGGAGTCCAGCTTTTACTCTTCAAACGTGCTCATTACTATATCTGGTGTTATATCCTTTTCATTTTCTCCACAATATATTGACCTCATCAGGCAAAACTAAATCTTCAGGATTCCCTACAATTGAATCATCAATACAATAACTTCGATTCATAATTTCTTATATTTCTTTTCAATTTAAAAAAAAAGTTACTTCTTTAATTAGGATACCACAACTCAAAACAGAGTGAAAATTATATGACTATCAATTATAGGAAATCATCTGCAACAATGGTCCTTAAACTGAGGTCCGCGGATCCCCTGGGATCCGTAAAGCCTTAATAGGGGGTCCTCAAAGTCTCTCCTTTAACAATGAGATTTCCCTCTTTCACAAACTCTGAATGACTTCGTGGAAAAACTTTAAGATGCGCCATACTAAACTAAAACTCTAAATTGTCCCCAATGAAAAAACCTATACTAAAATTTGTATTTTGATCACGAGTATTAAGTCAGGGAGGATTGTTCAAAATCTTGAGAGCCTGCAATGTCACGCTAATACTAAAAGGGACGCCATGGGGGGCGATCAAAAGTTTAAGAACCGCCGATCTACATCAAATAAATAAAAAATATAAAGTTCAAAAGTTTTAATTTTAAATTTGAAAAAAAGGCTCGGTTATTCGGCTTTTTGTCGAGTCAGCTCTTACTAGTTTGTGAGTTGGAAATCTGCAGGAAAAAAGTACAAATATCGCCCTCTGCAGGTAAAATTGAAATGCATGAACGTGCTTCAATCCTTCAATCTCAAATTATTTTCATCTGTTAACAGAGATACGAAGTTAAAATTGCAGGTACACATAAGTGTACCAAAGATCTCTAAAGAGATGAGATTAATAAATATAACACGCCTAGCAACCAGTTATTTCTTAATTTCCTATCATCTGTAATAACTTGTTAGAGGTGAAAATAGATGGAGATACAATTTTATTTAACTCAAAGGTACATTTAGCATATCGAAGGCATGTGGTGATTGCGAAATTCGAGAAAATGACATCTAAATGAGTGTCGTACTCACTTAAATGAATTCAGAATTCCGAGTTAACAAAATATTTAAAAACCTTTTTTATTTATTACAAGTTTTAAATTAATGAGAGGTCTAGTAAGGCGAAGTCTGCATCTTCCTTAAAAGGTATTCTGTTGGAAAGCTAAATTATTTCAGAAGTGACTTTTTTTTCATTTTCAAATGTTGGAACAAATTTTTTACAGGTGCAGCTTCTGAATTACCACCAAGAAACTTGATAACATTTCCCATATATGAACTTGTCCAGTACTTGCCGAACGAGGTTTTTCACTCGTATGTGTATGCCATTCAAACAACAACGCGTTTGTTGTAAATATATATGACAAGCAAATGGTTCTCTTGTATAGTAGATAGTGTAAGTTTGTAATGGATGAGTGTGAAATTGAATATATGCTGCGATTTGAAGAACTAATGTTTCTTCTTGATAAGCTCAATAGATTTTTTCAGCCCAAGACTGTCTCACTGATCTTCTTCCAGTTGACCCTATCAGTCACGGTGGCATTACATCGGTTGAGTCCCTATAGATTGAGATCCTATCTTGGTTTCGAAACATCTGCCCAGTTGTAAAAAAATTCTTAATTGGATAAATTATACGAATTAGAAGTTTTATTCAATTCGTCGTCGCTTGTTTACCGCGATGGATCACCGAGTTCATGTAAAAGGTTATTGAACTTCACTTCAGAAAGAACACATTTACGATTCGGTACAACGAAAAAAAACATCCAGTATCTATGCACACTTTTGTTCGTTTCATTCAATAAAGGTAAAATTTTTCTGAGGCAATGATTCGCCACATGTTAGACGTGATACTCATCACATACGGAAGACCATTTGAGTAGAGAAACGCAGAAACCACTAAACAATGACGTCATTGTTTCTTCATTTCAGTGCGTTAAAGCTATCAAATGACTATTCGTTAAAATGAAGTTGATTAGAAATACTAAATTGTATTTACACGCATTTCTAAGAATATTAACAACACGGGTCAATACGAGCAAGACGTGTAAAATCTCACTTATATTTCGTTGGTGATTTAAAAAATATCTACGACTGCTGAAGTTTTACGTATTATGGGAATGTATATTTTGTAAGGAATACGTAATTCTTGAACAATCAGTATAAAAACCTGTGAAACATATCAAAAAACAGATTTTTGAAAGGCGCAGAATTGACCCATACATGATGGGAAAAGGATAAATAGTAAAATAATAATAACCAGTTCCTTAATATGTATGTCTATGAAAGCGAGTGCAACTGACTGAAGGACTTCTCTTTCGAGGTTCAATTATTTTAAAAGCTTCTCTTTTTTTATTCAAATAAAATTTTTCTAATAAGAAACATAACGCTTATAGAAGCTTTTTCTTGTGCAACACAAACTTATAAAAATTTCACATATATTTATCTCAAATTCTTTCCTATCAATTTTGATTTTTGCCATTGTATGCATGATTGAAAAGCAAGGCTTTACAGCTGTTGCTGCTTGACAATAATCAGTATGCGAATTTCGTGAAGTCATCGGCACGTGAAAATCGCAATCATGCGTTTATAGCCTCTTTCTTAGGGTTTGCATTGGTATTTAATGTAACCTTAGTACACATTTCTGCGATATCTCTGAGGTTCTCTAAACTGTTGTTATATATACCTCCAGAACTCGCCTGCGGTTGCATTCTAAATTAAAGTAACTAAGATGTGAAGGTGCTTCAAATTTTGCATTTTTTTTATTTTACTTTTAAAAAATAGAGGACATTTAGCGGCATCCATAATGGCATTATTTATGAGTATTTGATAAATAGAACACTAGAAAATTGAATTTTAAAATTGTAAGCAAATGTGATGCAATCGTAATTCAGGTACATCTTCTTCAAAATCCTTATCGTATTTAACATCTTTTGTAAAAAACTCAATTTCTATACAACGAATGAGATTATTCTATATTCTATGTCCAAATTTATTGAAAATTCTACATTTTTTGTGCAAAAATTATAGAAGATTAAAATGATACGTTACAAAATTTTAAAATAAAATTTTGCTTTTTTAAATGAAAGTTATGTCTAGTTTTGAGTTTTAAAATACTCCATGAAGTTCATAAACTATAAATCAAGTGGATGTAGTTCAAAAAGGAACTGCAGGATTATTCTAAATTAAATACACAGCTTGTAAAATAGACATTTAATTTTTTCTAACTGCTTATTGTTAAAATTTGCAGTTAGAAAAAATGAATAACTCTATATGTTTATTACTTTTGGATTGTTTTAAAGTAAAAATATATATATTCATATGTATGAATACAAAAACAGAGATTATTTTGTTATAATTTTGAAAAATAGGTTTCCATTTAAATTAAACATAAATTTATCTTCTTAAATTCATCAAGGACAGTTTTTGGGGTATTTTTATAACAATAAAAATATGTGTAAAGGATTCTGAAATATCCTGTTCTGATGATGTTTAAAGTGAAGTAAAAATACGAAAACTTATAGCGATAAAACTTTAGTATTTTAGATGAAAGATGTGATTCGTTAAATATACGTATTGATGAAGTAAGGAAAGAGTAATTAAAAAGACTTCTAAATTATCTAGAATTTGCTGATTCCTTGAGAACAACACTCATTACTGATTCCAACGACTTCCTCACATAACAGAATGTTATATTTTCAATCATTTCACTTTTACAATACGTGTTATCTCTCTGATAAATTTGACTTTGACATTTATTGTCCTTCGTGATGCTGCATTTTGAATAGCCAGCAATGTGGTATATTAAAGAGATAAATATTTTTTTTATATTTAGACAAAGCACTAGGGTGAATAATGTTTTGTAACATTTTAGTAAAATTACCTAGGAATACAAATAAAAGTATAATTATAATTTCTGGTAAATTTTATATGAAATTAATTTACACGAATCCTCAGTTCTCGAACTCTTTCTATGAACTTCATAATATAATTTGTTATTGAAGAATTTAACCACGGAATAGTTAAGAAATATTCATATATCTTTGTTCAAAGCTTGTTTTTGATACATGGAACCTTCTTTTTACTTTTGATTATTATAAGCTGCAATGTTCTGTTCGATTTATTCACAGAGCTATGAAAAAAATTTATTTTTAGCCTCACAGAACTTTCTGCCGAAAGTATCAGGATCTTCACGGGAATGAAAAACATCTTCAGGGCTATAGATGGTAGGTTCATAAATATACTTAAGAGACAGTTTCGTAGTGAAATCAATGACTTACAGGTACGCGTCTTTTTCCAAAAACCGGTCGAGATAAAATACTCATGACTCTCATTTGGGAACAATGTTGAAGTACAGTTTATGGTATCAACTCCAAAGTTGAGTTCTCGTGAAGCTGAACCTTATTTAAAATCAAAGCATCTATATATCAACCAATACCTCTTGTATTGTTTCTTGCGGTAGATGTTGATAAACCAATTATCCGTAAGCCAGTGATTCTTGCACTTTTCATCATTACTTGCCCCCTTCATGTATGACCACCCTTATACGGATTCTAAAGATTTTGAACCCTCTCTCTGATTCTCAACACATGGCTGATGGATTTGTAGTTTCCTCAATAATTCTAAGACTATGAATTCGGTTAATAATCTTTGCACGTGCGAGTTTCTACTGTATTTTCTTAAAATTATTATGTTGTAGTAATGGCTATGCAGTTGCAAACAATAAAAAAACTTAATTAAATACATGTTGTAGAAGCGATTTTTCAATAGGGACAATTAAGTGATCTAGTCCAAGATTGTACTTTATCAGTTTTGCCACGAGGACTGTCAGAAATTGTTAAAGTTGGAAAATGTTAACATTAAGTAAGACGTTCGTGGACCCGCTAGAAAAGCGCTGAGAATCCCAGTAAAAAAGTTTACTAAGCAATTAATGTTTCATGAAACACGGTAAAGAGAGTAGTAGAAAAAAACTTTTTTTTTTTTTTTTTTTTTTTTTTGTGCACGAAAAAGAGTCCTGATTGCATCAAAGATCATAAAATGTAGCAATATTAATAAATAGGCAGAGTAGAGTAAACATTTTATTTTTTCTGAATATTATAGACATCAACCGTAATTTAACTTCGCATTTCCACCTTGGCTTTTTTTGGAAAATATTGTATAATGGGCTTTTAACGCGGAAAGATACAAGCTGCTCTTCTGTTGTTATATTTTCGTAAGGAATAAACATCTTCGAAAATTTGATAACAAAAATCTCAAAAAACAAACAATTACTTGTCTTGGTTTCGAAATATCTGCGCAGTTGTAAAAATATTCTGAATTAGATAAATTATACGAATTAGAAGTTTTATTCAATCCGTCGTCGCTTGTTTGCCGCGATGGATCACTGAGTTCTTTTAAAAGCTTGTTGAACTTCACTTCAGAGAGAATACATTGACGATTCGGTACAACGAGAAAACACATCCAGTATATATGCACGCCCTTGTTAGTTTCATTGAATAAAGGTAAAATTTTTCTGAGGCAATGATTCGCCACATGTTAGACGTGATACTCATCATATACGGAAGACCATTTGAGAAGAGCAACGCAGAAACCACTAAACAATGACGTCATTGTTTCTTCATTTCAGTGCGTTAAAGCTATCAAATGACTATTCGTTAAAATGAAGTTGATTAAAATACTAAATTGTATTTACACGGTTTTTTGTGGATATTAATAACACGGGTCAATGCGAGCAAGACATGTAAAATGTCACTTTTGTTTCATTGGTGATTTAAAAAATATCTACGACAGCCGGAGCTTTATATATTATGTGAGTGCAAATCTTGTAAGAATACGTAATTCTTGAACAATCAGTATTAAAACCTGTTAAAAATATCGAAAGACTGATTTTAGAAAGGCGTAGAATTGACCCATACATGATGGGAAAAGAATAAATAGCAAAATAATAATAATAATAATAACCAGTTCCTAAATAAGTAATTTCTAAAAACGCGAGTGCAACTGACTGAAGCACTTCTCTTTGTAGGTTCAATTATTTTAAATACTACTATTTTTATTGAAGTAAAATCTATACAAAATAGTCTAAGATCTAGCAACGCAAGAATTTTAAAAAAGCTGATTCTTTTAATATATCTTTCTCTATGTCCTTTCGAGCAGCGTGCGGTCTAGGTCTTTAAACGTTGCGTTTATTAATGCGCACCATCTCTTTACAGGAAAAAATATTGATTTTTAAATTATTTTAGAAAGAAATTTTTCTTTTTAATTAAATTTAAAACGATATTAACAACATGAATTTCTTAATGCCAGTCAATTTTGTCGTTGAAAATAACGTTTTAAATGCTATTTTTTATATAAAAAAATAATTAATTTAAAACCATTTTAAAATGTTGGTAATTCTAATATTATTTTATTTAGACATAAATAAGTACAAATTTAATTTGCCAGACATTAATTTGGTTGCTTACTTCATAGCTGGGCCGAATTATTGGTGTAGTATACCGCAGTATTATGCCTGTCCTTAGAGAGAGACAGTGGCAAAGTAGGTAGACGCCTAATCTCTCACGTTCTCGATGTTTGTGGATTGAAGCAATTACAAGACATGTCTGCAGATTTGCAACGAAATCGAATCAAAAGTTATGACAAAAAAAATAGATGATTTCATTGAAATTTTTAAGAATATAAATCCATTTGATGAAAGTCAGACAAAGAAAATTTATATAATATTGCAACTGCCAAGCCTGTACCTGAAAATTTAGCGAAATTTTTGCTGAACAATTAGAAAAATGGTGAAGGTTTACGGAAGCAGTTTATAACTGAATATTAAGATAGATTTGATGAGCCAATAAAAAAAATAAAATGCTTAATTTTGCTGGTGCTCCAAAGAAAGAAAAAAAACTTTTGGTAAGCTAGATTGAGCTAAAATTGAAACTAGATCTGTTTGGTCGACTCTTAGATATATCTATGACCAGCAAAGTCGATATTGGAAAAGTACTGAGATTTCCACTAACGCCATTACCAACGTCGATGTGTCATGCAGATAATAGTATTTGTAAAACAGATAAAGTACAATTAATTAAAGTTTTCGAGAAAAAAGTTAGCAAGACCTATCAGCAATCCTTATTTTTTGATATTAGCATTTTAGACGGTTTCTTCATGTTACACCTCATGAAAGAAGTACCGCAAATTTTCGATGTCATATCAAAAAAATTCCTTAAAAATGATTTCACAATTTAAATCATCTCGCATTCACATTGTGTTTGATCAGTATTTCCCACCTTTCATAAAAGTTTGTGAGCTTTTATGTCGAACGAAACAACCAGTTCATTTCCATCGGACTTAATTAAATTCGGCCTCATAATTTTGCTGGCGAACTCAAAAATACTCATTTCAAGGAAGCTCTCGTAAAGTTTTTGGTTGATCATTGGGCTAATTATAACATGTTTCCTTTTATTGGAATAAAATTATTTATTTAAGTTCGATAAGTGTTATTTGTATCGCGTTGTAAATAACCAAGTTATTAGAAGTATTGAAGAATCATTATCAAACATGAAGAAGCTGATACTCGAATTATATACCATATATGCCAAATAAGTATTGGCGCTCAAGTTGTTGTACGCTGCTCAGACTCCGATATTCTGATTATACTTTTTAGGAATAGGGATCATCTGTATGCATCTTTGAAACTTTGGATCCAGTAGGGCGTAGGAAACCACGAGTGTCTAATAAGCATCACTGATTTATACCAAGGTCTTGGTATTTCTTTATTGAAAGCTCTACCACAGAGATTCCCTAACTTTTTTGTCTCGTAGACCCCTTGCCATGTTTTTCAGTTTTGTGTAGAATTTTTGTAAATTTGTCAACTTAAATGTCCAATCTGCAGATGATATTACTACTTACTTTAAAAGAAATAAATTTATAATTCTAGTGAAGTATAGTGTTTATAAGATAACAAGCATTTGTTAAGGAATTAAATTTAAATTAAATTAATACATAAAATTAAAGAAAAAACAAATGCTTTAAATGAGAGGGGTGAATCTGATGCTACAATTAAAAATTTTCAATATTTAATATACCTATCTAGTCAGATTTAACCCTATATCTCTTTTGTTAGTAAGTGTGTGTCCAGGCTTTTTTCCCTTTTTTCTTTTTTGTTTTAAAGAATGACAAACTCACTGAAACTCCCACCTATTAGAAATTCATTTAAAAACTCTCTCAAGATATACCATAATTTGCGACAAATTACAGGTATGTCTTTTAAAGCCTAAATTGCTAAGATCCATTACTGAACTTTATTTTAAGATCTTCTTTAGGACTTATTCTGATCAGTTCCTATTTTAAAAGTACATTTTTTTCTATTCTGATTAGGTTATTTCAATGTCTACTGTGATATTACTATAAAAAAAGCAACCTTGATTCAAAATCCGAGTAAAGGGCATTTAAATGTTGATCGTAGGTTAAAATATCCTGACAGATTGTCTTTGGCAAGTTGAGAAAATTCGTGACGTCCAATATTATACTTCTTTAGCTTAATTCTTAAAAGAAATGCTCAAATATACCTTGTTTAGTAACATTTATGCTGTTGCCTAAACACAAGTTAACCTTATTAAATTTAGTAAAATCAGTTAAATCTGGTTTCCACTACATCACATTTTTTTAAAGATTAAATTTACAAATTGTTTTAATGAGAGCCACAATCGTAGACCCCCATTTACACCTCATGGACCCCAAATTATTTTTTCGCTGCCGTGGACCCATTGCAGGTCGTCATAGACCCTTGGGGGTCTAAATAGACCACTTTGGGAATCACTGCTCTACATGTTTCCACGCAATAACAGGTTGCGCACCCCGGCATTTTTTCGGAAATGTAAACAAAGGACCTTTAAGCTGCTCGAAAAATCAATCGAGAATCAGTCAGAATGTCAAGAGATTTTAACTGACGATGAAGATGAACTTGAACGTGCATTTGCCTGATTGGAAAAACTTATATGTCACATGTATGGGGTGCCTAACTTTTCAAATGTTAATGATGATCGCTTCTATCTATTTTCGAAAACGTATCAATAAAAAAAAAAAAACACGATGATAATTTCGAAAAGAAATGTCGAAGCTTAAATTCATCGAGCATACCACCATGTAAAGCTAAATTATATCAGCATTTATTGCGAGTGCTGTATGTGACATAGTTTTGGAGAAATGCTCATTTAAAAAATCCATCATCTTTATCGCCGTTAGCTTCCGGGTGGATCATCAATGATGATAAATATGATTTTGTTCGGTTTGCTGGGGAGCAGTTTCCATAATCAGTTTTTCACATTATCATAAATTTTGTTATTGTATCAACGGCAATATATTTTTCCTCTATCTTTTATAAAAGCATTTTATTCAGTTACAATTATATTTATGTGACATTTAAAAAACGATATTTTTCCTTTTCTTAAAAATACTTTAAGGGGGTTCACTCATGTAATGGGTTCAGAAAATAAAAATAAAAATTTTTTTTCATACATTTCTTCCTTAAGGTATCTGTACACCTTTAAAGAAAATTTTTTGAAAAACTGTAATATTTGCTATTAAAATATTTTTTACTGATGAAATATAACTTAAAACTAGGAAAAATACATTTAATATTTTACTTATAGCACAAAAAAAAATTTAGGGAGAAAAACATAGTGAAAATTGTAATTAAATTCATCGTTAGAATAATGCACATAACTCAAATGAAAACAAAAATATCACTTTTCTGTAAATTTGATGTTGATCATCATAACACTTTTTAGAGCTGGTACCATTTTCCTAATGATAATCAAATTGTTACAATTTTTATCAAGGTTCGAGTAAAAGAATATTGAAAAATCACTAAAAAATTATTACGAGACATGATATACACCTTACTTACTAAAAACATATCAACTCTCTATAAACATGGAAATGTGGTAGGGGTTCTTTAAATCTATGAAATAAATGTACTTGTAAAATTTAAACTAATTTGGTTCACAACTTTTTCTGATATTTACATTGTCAGATGCCAATACGTTAAAAAAATGCATTTTGATATAAATCAGAAATAAACTTTAAACTTCAATTTTTAATATTAAACACAATTAGATATACTTAAAATGCCCCTGATTTATAAATAACACCCTCTTTACTCTCTAAAACATTGATTTTTTCTTTCCTGGTTGCTTTTAAAATTTTTCTACGCTGCTTTACATTTGGTGTTGAATGACGTTCTGCATCGTTAATTCTTTTTACGTCAAGATGTTTGTACGATTTTAAAGTAAAATAACCAGGAGTTATATTAAGTTTTTTAAAAATGTCAACACAACCCTTGTACCCATCATTAAATTGTATAACAGCATCCAATGCACCAGATTTTAAAGTCTTGATGCACACGAAAACTTCTTTCGGTACTCTCTGCCATATAATGCCATTAAAACACTCATTTGAGTTTTGCGTTTTGCCATGCAGACATTTAGTTAGTAGTTCTTTGGTACATAATTCTAAATATGTAGGCTTAATCATGTTTAACACTTCATTAGATAAACCTTTATATTTTTCTTTTGGCTTTTGGCCACAAGATAGTGCTCGCTGGTAGTAGCACCAACTATCTTTTCCGATGGGACACTGTCCATGCATGGGTTTCTTGGCACTTGATGAGCAATGAAATAGGGCCGCAATAACATTTTGTTGAAGACCGGAGAGGTTTCCAACATTGCTACGAACAGCAATCCCATAATAGTTTTGCAATCGGTCAATAAAAGAGTCGGTGAGTTTGCCTTTACCAGACAGATTTTTATTTTTTGACTTTAGTTTGCGCAATCTCGCACCTACTCTCTTTTGAACATGACCGATGCATTCATATTTTGTGACACTATCTTTACCATAAGTATCTTTGACACTGATAAAGCCCTTGGAATCCCCGTCACCATAATATTGTGCATATTTAAGGCCTCGCTTCACAATAGAACGTTGGAAGATTCTAGTTGCACCAACAGCTTCCATTTTTAACGCAGAACCTTGAAAATTGCTATGGCATACGTGATCTGCTGCAAAAGTTTCCGATTCAATGCTTTTAGGCATTTTAGAAATCTTTCTGCAGATGGGGCAATATGGTGACATTATTTTCATGTCCACTACTTTACCAGTGTCAATTGACAAAGCTGCGACACACCCATTCATGGAAGTGAAACCCTACGCTGCCATGTTCCGTCCAACTGAAACACCACATTCAACTATTTTATTTTTAGAAGGATGTAGCACTAACAGTTTAGAAGCTGCTTTTTGCATTGATGGTTCACTAACTTCTGAAATCACAGACATGAGTTTGTTCTCATGATTAGTGTACGCAGTTTTACTGAGCCTGGGTAAATTTAACGTACCACATAATTTAAACCCAGCAGAAAAACCTTTACCAATTTGTCTCATATCATAAACAAATCTTTTATTTATTTCAGGACAGTTTAAAGTTTTCTTTGAACTAGAAAACCTTGAGTAAAAGTTACAATGTTTACACCTTATAACAAAATTTGAACACAAACCACATACCTTGAATCCCCAGAAATCAATAAACCTTCTTCGAAACATCTTGGGCAACAAAGTTGTAAAAAAACATTTAAGAGGACATCAATATATATAACTCTATTTCCTGTAAGTGTTTTATGCTCATACTCTGCTATTTCCTCATAAAAAACAGCAGGCATTTTGATTTTTGAAGAACTGGCGTTGGGGTGGATGATGAGCTACAATTTTTGGAATCTTTCTTAGTAGATCCATTGGCCACGAAATTGTCGTTTTCTCTTAGCACTAATTCTGCGTTTTAAGTTTCCCATTTTAAATCAAAAAAATTAAAATTTTCAGCAATAAAAAAGGATTTAACAGAAACTTAGAAAGTGCTGCGCAATCGTAAGCAAATGTAAACAAACAATAACACACTCTCTTTTCCTGCCAGATTCTGGATAAAAATATTAGTAAAAACCTGTTGCCAATTATATTTTTGAAGATTCAGAAAACTCAAATTCATATTTTAAAGTGTATAAATGTTCTACTATTGCATATTTAAGCAATACTTTGTAAAATAATAATGTAAACAAATTTTTTTTTTCAACTTCTGGAATGTAGACTTGTACTTCCGGTTTCAAAAAGTGCTACCGAGTAAAATTCAAATCCCCATAACTTAAATTCTAAATTAAATAGCAACAAAATTTATAAGCACCATTTTAAAGAAAAAAGTTCAAATTTTAAAATAAAATCAAAATTCAAAAATCGAAAACTTCGGCGAAAATGACGATTTGAAGGTGAACGGATACCTTAACATGTCTAGAATACGGTGGTAAAGGGATCTTTTAAAAATTCGAAATCGTTATAAAGAATCAGGTGTTATAAAAGCAGCTGTTCGTAGTGCTAAGTTAAGATTTTCATTGTATTTTAATCGGACTTGAAGCATTAACGCGTTTTTCTCAAAAATGTGTTTTTCAAACTTTCTTCCATCATATCTCAAGAACATTTTGACCAAAATATTTCATATGTATAGGGTAGACTCAGCACATATATACGCACCAAATGGACTACGATCATTCCAAAATTCAAAATATTTCTATTTTTATAACAAAAAAGCCCATGAAATTCGAAAGTTTTTTTCAGAGTTCTACCAAAAATCCAATTTTTGATATTTTCAATTGAGTATAGTCCAATCTGTGCATTTAGGCTTATAGATTAAAACGCCGTTAATTGTTTTAAATTTCAGATAAGCCGATCTGCCGGAATCGTGGAGAAATTGATTGTCCATATTTTCGAGGAGGGTGTGTTCAGAGCGCTATAACTCACGTTCTATTGGTTATTTTTTGCTAAATATTTATGTACATACTCTTAAAATATATATAAATAAATGATGAAAAACGCGAAGTTATATCCTTTTACTGGTCGTCAAAAAAAATTCCCTAAAAATGCTTAAGAAACAGGCCATCACATGAGGGAACTCCCTTCATCAACTATTTATTATAATTTTAATAAGAATTTAAAGAATAATTTTTTATTATAGACATGATCAAAGACAAAAATAAAGTTTTTCAAATAATTTAAATACTGTAACGTAATCCTGTCTCTTTTCCGCCTACCTACTTTGCCACTGTCTCTCTCTAAGGACAGGCATAATACGGCGGCATACAACACCAATAAATCGGCCTAGCTATTAAGTAAACAACCGAATTAATGTCTGTAAAATTAAATTTGTACTTATTTATGTATAAATAAAATAATATTAAATTATAGACATTCTAAAATGGTTTGAAATTAATAATTTTCTTTTATAAAAAATAGCATCTGGCACATTATTTTCAACAACAAAAATGACTGGCATTAACAAATTCATGTTGTTAATATCGTTTTCAATTAAGTGAAAAAGAAAAATTTCTTTTTAAAATAATTTAAAAATCAATATTTTTTTCTTGTAAAGGTGTGATGCGCATTAATAAACTCAACGTTCACCGTCAGCCAGATAGCCCGCACGTTGTTCGTAAGGCCATAGAGAAAGATATATTAAAGAGAATCAGCTTTTCTAAAATTCTTGTTTTTCTAACGTCGCTAGCTCTTGCACTAAAAATAAATATAACCCTTACAGTAGCTTTTTCTTCTGCACAACAAATAAACTTATAAAAGTTTCACATATATTTATCTCAAACTTTTTCCTTTTAATTCTATTTCTCGCCAATGTATTTCTAATTGAAAAGCAACGCTTTACTGCTGTTGCGTCTTCAGAAGAATCAGTAAGCGAAATTCGTGAAGTCACAGGCACGGGAAAATCGCAATCATGTGTTTATAGCCTTTCTTTTAGGGTTTGCGTTGGTATTTAATATAACCTTAGTACATTTCTGCAATATCTCTGAGATTCTCTAGACTGTTGTTATATAGAACCAGAACTCGCCTGCGGTTGCATTCTTACCTAAGATATAAAAGTGCTACCAATTTTGCATTTTTTTTTTTTTTACTTTTGAAAAATAGGGGGCACTTTTCTCCATAACGGCATTTTTTATGAGAATTTCAAAAATAGAACATTAGAAAATTGAATTTTAAAATTGCAAACAAATGTGATGTAACTGTAATTCAGGTACATCTTCTTCAAAATCCGTCTCTCTCATGTATTTAACATCTATTGTAAAGAACTAATTTTTCTATACAACGAATGTGATTTTTCTGTATTCTATGTCCAGATTTATTGAAAATCCTACATTTTTTGTGCAAAAATTACGGAATATTTAAATGTTAAGTTACAAAATTTAAAATAAATGTTTATATTTTGAAATGTTAATTATGTTTAGTTTTGAATCTATAAATACTCCGTGTAGTTCATAAACTATAAATCAAGTGGATATATTTCAAAGAGGATCTTGAAGACTAAGTTAAATACACAACTTGTAAAATAGACATTTCATTTTTTTCTAACTGCTTATAGTTAACATTTGAATGCTCATGAATAACTCTATGTGTTTATTACTTTTGGTTTTCCTTTAAAGTAAAAAAAATATATATTCATATGTATGAATACAAAAACAGAGATTATTTTCTTATAATTTTTAAAAATATATTTCCATTTAAATTAGACATAAAATTAACTTCTTAAATTTGTCAAAGACATTTTTTGAATATTTTTATAACAATAAAAATATGTGTAAGGGATTCTGTAATATCCTGTAATGATGATGTTTTAAGTGAAGTAAAAATAATAAAACTTACAGAGATAAAACTTTGGTATTTTAGATGGAAGATGTGAAAGGTGATAACACGTATTGATGAAGTAAGGAAAGAGTAACTAAAACGACTTCTAAATAATCTAGAATTTGCTAACCCCTTGAGAAAAAAAAATGACTGATTTCAAAGACTTCCTCACATAACATAAAGTTATATTTTCATTCATTTCACGTTTGCGCGATACGTGTTATCTCTCTGAAAAATTTGACTGACATTTATTGTTCTTCGTGAAGCTGCATTTTGAATAGCCAGCAACATGGCATATTGTAGAGATAAATATTCTTTTTATTCAGAATAAACATTAGGGTGAATAATGTTTCGGAACATTTGCATAAAATTACCTAGGAATACAAATATAAGTCACTATAATTCCTGGAAAATTTTTATATGAAATTAATTTACCCGAATCCTCAGTTATTGAACTCTTTCTATGAACTTCAAAATATAATTTGTTGTTTAAAAATTTAACCACCGAATAGTTAAGAAATATCTGTTAGCACCGAATAGCAAGTTTATCTGAATTTATACTTGTTTTAATATTTAATGTGTTGTGCACTATATATCAGTTTAGCATTGATAACTTCTTACGGATTATTAATAAAAGTCAAAACTGTAAAATAATCGTACGTTTCCTCAAGTAGAACGAATTGAAATATCGAGTCAGAAATATATTAACAGCACTTGTTTCAAAAATATTAGAATAATAAAAACAAATTATTCCCTAATTAAGAGCATCCCGATTTTTTTAAAGAAAGCGCTTTATGTCGAATATAAATTAATATTTAAAGATTTATTTTAAGAGGAAAATGATATTCGTCGGGAATATCTCCATGCATATTATTACGATACTAGCAGACGATATTAGTTGAGAAGTTTGCTTGTTAATTTTGTATAAATGTGATGCAGAACTTATTTGTTAAAAATTAATATAATTAAATTGTTTTTTATTTTTAAAAATTGGTTTTTTGTAGTATGACCACAAATGCGAAATCGTTTGGCTCACAATATTATATATACATATTAAATCTAATTCAGGATCCAAAATTTTACTTTCGCTGTAAGTATTCGTTTTTATTGTTAAAATGTTTGTATATAACAACAAAATAATTTTTTATGAATTTTTAATTAAAAATGAGACTTTGGGATGCTGGAAAATCGATTTGTTCTAGCGTGCATTTCTATAAATATATATAATGTTCTCTATTAAAATTTTAAAAAATTTGTAACATCGAATGTATTTTTTTTTTTGTTTTAAGAAATTATTTAGTGCAATGAATTTTGAGTTTTTATTGCTGATTTAAACCCTAAATCAGCAAGTTTTTGGATAAAAACTTTCTTTGTAATTAATATTCGATTTTCTATCCTGGTTTTCAAAACGGTAAAAATGTTTCTGTATATTGCTATTTTTATTGTGCCTTAATAAGACAAATCAAAATATAATAAGCCTGAAAATAAGGTTGCATTATAGAAATATATTCATAAGGATCGTATTCTTTTTAAATATTTAGCTCGAGTTTAAATGGAAAAATGGGACAGTTTTGATATTTCCATATATTGGAGTCCTTTTTTTAAACCCTGAAATGAAATGTATTGTTAAAAGTAAAGAATGTCATAATTTGATTTGATTTCAATGTTTTAGAAATATAAATTTTAAATTATCCTGTAAAAAATTCTTAAGAATCTTGAAATAAAAGCATTCTCTTAATGAAATTTCTAGAAAAGCCTAATTAAATTTGGATAAAGTGAATAAAATTTATATATATGTGCTATTTTTTCTTCTTTTCAAAATGTTTGTTTAAATGAAACAATACAGCCCACTAATTTATTTATTTTAACATGCTAAGTTTTTAAGATATTTAATAGAACGTTACTTTGAGCACCAGAGGGAGGGAGTGGATATTAACGTCGCACTGTTCAGCTATATGCACGAGGGCTTTTGGTTACGGAGCTCGTAATTTTGAACCATGTGCAAGTGACGAGGATGACACCTGAGCTGGCACCCCACTCTCTTAATTAACTCAGCAACGGAAGGACGTTTGAGCTCTCGACAGATTTAACGTCTCGACAGATTAACCCATATACGATGGGTCTTTAGTGGTACTGGGATCGAACTCATGATATGACAACCACGATCCGACACCTTGACCACTAGGTTACCGCGGCCTCCTTTGAGCACCAGAAAAGAGCTTTTTACGTAACAAGAAGGCGCACAAGTTGCTTCCAATAAGTCAATTATTTCCTCTGATTTTTGATTTAAGGTCTACATCAAATAGCTTGCAAATATTTTGTCATGTTTTTTTAAGTAATTATTATATTCTATCAAAATTATATTTTTTCTATTTGAATACTTTCTTACAATGCCAATCGTTTTCTTGTAACTGTCTTATATTTACTTTTTTCAACCATTTTTAAAACATAGTTTAGCAGAAAGCACACAATAAGAATCAAAATAGCATTTTTAAAAACCAAATTTATATGTCCCGAGTTCGATAGTTATTTTCCATGTCGTCTTGATTGTTATGGCCCCTAAATTTCTTTACAATATTTGACAACAAATAATATTTTCGAAGATTTGAATGGCTATACTTAATTATATAGCAAAAATATTTCAGTAAAAATACGCATTTATAAATGCTAGTTGACTTGACTTGTCGTTTTTGTGAGGCAACTGGGCGGCGATAGCAACCCTCAATCCCCTATCTGGAACTGGGAAGTTACATTGTGTTGTCGACTTGAATGGTTAGGTGGGGAGAGAGAAGTAAGTAGCTTCAGAAAGAAGCAACCAATGGAGTAGACTTAAATGCTTGTTTTACTACCACGAATTTTTTTTTAAAACTTTGTATTTAGTTTCCATCAACTCTACAGGTCGCTTATATCAACCCTAACCTTTTTATCGCTGCGGTCCGGTCAACTTTTAATAATTTTACTGCTGGTGGGGACGTTTAATAGTTTTTCTTTAATTGTACTTAAATATGCCTAGAATAAAGCACAGTTACACAAAAAAGGCATACAAAGAGATTTAAGATGGAATGTAAAGTGCTTTCCAGGGAAAGTTGCCCAAACCCGAGAGAAATACATCGCAGTAAATAAAATGCAAATAATATAATGATCCTTAGGGGGACTGGCACCATTTGTGATTCATGGATTAGAACCAGTCCGGGTTGGGGAGTGCTGGCTTAAATAAAATAGAGATATTTTAGAGTACGTTGAATTACACACACACACTATATCTTTCGATAAAAATATAATCATTTATATTTTACCAAAAAAGCTGACATTCTCATTTTAGAAAAAATTAAACGAGTCTTACAGTAGTCATATATGATGTGTAACATCTGACATGTTATCGTGGCAAATACGCCATAGTAGCTTAAATCATGAAAAAAATGAATCGGGTAGATTGGAAATAATTTTCTATAGAATAATTATATCGTTAATGAAAATTTTATTTAATTAACACAAGGAGTAATGCAATTTTTTTTATCAAAAAAAAATATTCACGTTCAATTTGCGAAAGAGTGGAGACAATAGGCTTATAACTAATATATGACACAAACACTTGTGGTTTCAAAGTGTTGAAAAACAGCATCAATAACAATACCACTGTTAGTTGTCGAAACATTTCGATTTGTGTTCATTTCAAGCTTGAGTTCATCATTTAAAAAAGCTACCAACACTCAAAATCATGGGAAGCGAGAGATAGTTTAAAAATAAAAAAAAAGAGCAGAACCACCTTCGGTATATGGTAAAAGTACAGAATGCAGGAAGTCTTTAATACTTTGAACCGTTTGATTCGGAGAAATGTATACGGTAACCGAAATCACTATCCTCAGATTTCATTCACAACGAGCCCTGAGACTTGATATTTGAGAGTAAAAATCGCAAGTTTATCCTGGAGGCAGTCTAATAAGACTTGATGGTATATACGAAGTGGATTTAGAGTCAAGAAATTGAAACTCAGTTTTTGAAGTCGAATCTTTTGAAAGGCTAAATTTAACAATATTAAAAAGACTGGCAGCTTGATGGCTACTAGAGTTGGACCCCGATGCGAGGGTACCAAAGAGACACCACGAAGCACGCTGATTGGCCATATCAAATAAGGCGCGCTTCCTCGACTTCCTGTTACACATTTCCGTCCCTTTTCACGAAATCACTCCTACAAAAATCCAACAACCGAGAGGAAAGATGTTACACAACAATATATAACATTCAGTCTAATATACCACTTATTTCTTTTTGTAATATTCTATAAATTGCGAACGATATGTATGCTCCCGTGTAAAAGACTTATTTGCGAATTCTTGTTGTCATTTTTATAGCGATTCTTCCGAGTCGTGTTACAGTATCCCAGTGTTAATGAAGTTTTGAGGTTCAAAATTGCTTAGCAAACAGACCTCGTACTGCTTTCTTTATATTGCGACGTTACTATACGCTCGCTCACTCCCAAAAACGTAGATTTAATCTCTTCAAACCTGATATATTTTAAATGAGAAAGAAAAATGTTTGCTTGATTTTTTCCACAGTATAGTAATTAATAAACAATTGATAAGGAAAAACTAAATTTTAATAAATATAGTTTTATCATACGCGTTGGGTACACATATGTAAGCTTCCGGTCTTAGAAGCAACAATAAAAAAACAATTTTTTCCCAATGATATTTAGTTACATAATATTTCTTTCAAAATGGATAAAACACATAATAATGAAGTTTTCAAATAAAATATTTCAAAACAAATTTTGTTAAGCAAAATTACAAAAAAAAATAATAATAATAATTCCATTTAGGACAAAAACACGCGTTCTAGATTTACTACCTTCATATAAACATTTTGATGCAAATTAGTCTGTCGATCGAGGTAAATGTCCAATTCTATCATATTGAATATAGAAAAAAATTGTAGTCCAGCTTTTACTCTTCAAACGTGTTCATTACTATATCTGTGTGTGTGTGGTGTTGTATTCTTTTCATCTTCTCCACAAATATATTGACCTCATCAGGCAAAACTAGATCTTCAAGATTCAATTCACTTGAATCATCAATATAATAACTTCGATTCATAATTTCTTATATTTCTTTTCAATTTTAAAAAAAGTTACTTCTCTAATTAGGATACTACAACTGAAAACAGTGTAATTAAATTATACGACTACCAATTCTAGGAAATCATCTGCAACAGTGGTCCTTAAACTGTGGTCCGCGGACCCCCTGGGATCCGTAAAGCCTTTATAGGGGTCATCAAAGTCTCTCGTGAAACATTGAGATTTCTCTCTTTCACAGACTCTAAATGACTTCGTGGAAAAACTGAAAGATGCGTCATACTAAACTAGAACTCTAAATTGTCCCCAATGAAAAACCTATACTAAAATTTGTATTTTGATCACGAGTATTAAGACGGGGAGGGTTGTTTAAAATCTTGGGGGCCTGCTATGTCACGCTAATACTTGAAGGGGGGCAATGGCGATCAAAAGTTTAAGAACCGCCGATCTACATCAAATATATAAAAAATATGTTCAAAAGTTTTAATTTTATATTTTAAAAAAAGGCTCGGTTATTCGGCTTTTTGTCAAGTCAGCCCTGACTAGTTTGTGAGTTGGAAATCTGCAGGGAAAAAGTACAAATATCGCCCTCTGAAGGTAAAATTGAAATGCATGAACGTGCTTCAATCCTTCAATCTCAAATGATTTTCATCCGTTAACAGAGATACGAAGTTAAAATTGAAGGTACACATAAGTGTACCTTAGATATGTGAAGAGATGAGATTAATAACTATAACACGCCTAACAACCAGTTATAGGTTCTTAATTTCCTATCATCTGTAATGACTTGTTAGAGGTGAAAATAGATTGAGATAAAATTTTATTTAACTCAAAGGTACATTTAGCATATCGAAAGCATGTGGTGATTGTGAAATTCGTGAAAATGACATCTAAATGAGGGTCGTACTCACTTAAATGACTTCAGAATTCCGAGTTAACAAAATATTTAAAAAGCTTTTTTATTTATTACAAGTTTTAAAGTAATGAGAGGTCTAGTAAGGCGAAGTCTGCATCTTCCTTAAACTGTATTCTGTTAGAAAGCTAATTTATTTCAGAAGTGACTTTTTTTTTTCATTTTCAAATGTTGAAACAAATTTTTTACAGGTGCAGCTACTGAATTACCACCATTAAACTTGATTACATTTCACATATATGAACTAGTGCAATACTTGCCGAAAGAGTTTTTTCACTCGTATGTGTGTGCTATTCAAACAACAACGCGTTTGTTGTAAATATGTATGGCGAGCAAATGGTTCTCTTGTATAGTAGATAGTGTAAGTTTGTAATGGATTGGTGTGAAATTGAATAAAAGCTGCGATTTGAAGAACTAATGTTTCTTCTTCATAAGCTCAATACATTTTTTCAGGCCAAGACTGTCTCACTGATCTTCCAGTTAACCCTATCAGTCAAGGTGGCATTCCATCGGTTGAGTCCCTATAGATTGAGATCCTATCTTGGTTTCGAAACATCTGCCCAGTTCTAAAAAATTCTTAATTGGATAAATTAGAAGTTTTATTCAATTCGTCGTCGCTTGTTTACCGCGATGGATCACCGACTTCTTGTAAAAGGTTATTGAACTTCTGTTAAGAGAGAACACATTTACGATTCGGTACAACGGAAAAAACATCCAGTATCTATGCACACTTTTGTTCGTTTCATTCAATAAAGGTAAAATTACTCTGAGGCAATGATTGGCCACAAGTCACACGTGATACTCATCACATACGGAAGACCATTTGAGTAGAGAAACGCAGAAACCACTAAACAATGACGTCATTGTTTCTTCATTTCATTGCGTTAAAGCTATCAAATGACTATTCTTTAAAATGAAGTAGATTAAAAATCCTAAATTGTATTTACACACATTTCTATGGAAATCAATAACAGGGGTCAATACGAGCAAGACATGTAAAATGTCACTTATATTTCGTTGGTGTTTTAAAAAATATTTACGACTGCCGGAACTTTACGTATTATGGGAATGCATATTTTGTAAAGAATACTTAAATCTTGAACAATCAGTATTTAAATCGTTGAAAAATACCAAAACACTGATTTTAGAAAAACGTAGAACAGACCCAAGGAGGGGAATGATAAATAGCAAAATAATAATAATAATAATAACCAGTTCCTTAATATGCATGTCAAAAAACGCAAGTGCAACTGAATAAAACACTTTTCTTAGGAGAATTAATTATTTTAAATACTACTTTTTTTAAATTCAAGTTTAGTTTATATAAAAAGAAACATAACCCTTACAGAAGCTTTTTCTTGTGCACCACAATTAAACTTATAAAAATTTCACATATATTTATCTCATATTTTTTCGTATCTATTCTATTTTATGAAGTTGTATTCATATTTGAAAAGCAACACTTTACAGCTGTTGCTGCTTGAGTATAGTCAGAAGGTTAAAGTCATAAGCTTGTGAAAATCACAATCATGTGTTTAAAGCCACTGTTTTAGGGTTTCCGTTGGTATTTAATATAACCTAGTACACATTTCTGTAATATTTCTGAAATTCTCTAGACTGTTGTTATATATAGCTCCAGAACTCGCATGTGGTTGCCTTCTTACTTAATGTAACTAAGATGTAAAGGTGCCTCAAATTTTGCATTATTTTATTTTACTTTTAAAAAATAGAGGGCACTTTGTTGCATCCCTAAAGGCATTACTTATGAGAATTTGATAAATAGAACACAAGAAAATTGAATTTTAAAATTGTAAGCAAATGTGATGTAACTGTAATTCAGGTACATCTTTTTCAAACTCCGCGTATTGTATTTAACATCTATTGTAAAAAACTAATTTTTCTATAAAACGAATGTGATTTTTCTATATTTAATGCCCAAATTGATAGGAAATTCTACATTTTGTGTGTAACAATTATAGAAGATTTAAATGTTAGATTACAAAATTTTTAAAAATTTTTTGTTTTTTTAAATGTTAATTCTATTCAGTTTTGAAATTACAAATACCTGTGTAGTTCATAAACTATTAACCAAGTGGATATAGTAAAAGAGAAACTTGAGGATTATTCTAAGTTAAATATACCGCTTGTAAAATAGACATTTCATTTTTTTCTACCCTCTTATTGTTAACATTTAAATGCTCATGAATAACTCTATATGTTTATTAATTTTGGTTTTACTTTAAAGTAAAAAAATATATATATTCATATGTATGAATTAAAAAACAGAAATTTTTTTGTTCTAATTTTTAAAAATAGATTTCCATTTAAATTAAGACATAAAATTAAGTTCTTAAATTCATCAAAGCCAATTTTTTTGTAAGAATAAAAATATGTGTAAAGGATTTTGTAATATCCTGTCATGATGATGTTTAAAGTGAAGTAAAAATACGAAAATTTATAGAAATGAAACTTTGGTCTTTTAGATGGAAGATGTGAATCGTTGATGAGAGTAATTCAAAAGAATTCTAAATAATCTAGAATTTGCGAACCCCTTTTGAGAACAACACGCCTTACTGATTTCATCGACTACCTCACATAACATAAAGTTATATTTTCATTCATTTCACGTTTGCGCGATACGTGTTATCTCTCTGAAAAATTTGACTGACATTTATTGTTCTTCGTGAAGCTGCATTTTGAATAGCCAGCAACATGGCATATTGTAGAGATAAATATTCTTTTTATTCAGAATAAACATTAGGGTGAATAATGTTTCGGAACATTTGCATAAAATTACCTAGGAATACAAATATAAGTCACTATAATTCCTGGAAAATTTTTATATGAAATTAATTTACCCGAATCCTCAGTTATTGAACTCTTTCTATGAACTTCAAAATATAATTTGTTGTTTAAAAATTTAACCACCGAATAGTTAAGAAATATCTGTTAGCACCGAATAGCAAGTTTATCTGAATTTATACTTGTTTTAATATTTAATGTGTTGTGCACTATATATCAGTTTAGCATTGATAACTTCTTACGGATTATTAATAAAAGTCAAAACTGTAAAATAATCGTACGTTTCCTCAAGTAGAACGAATTGAAATATCGAGTCAGAAATATATTAACTGCACTTGTTTCAAAAATATTAGAATAATAAAAACAAATTATTCCCTAATTAAGAGCATCCCGATTTTTTTAAAGAAAGCGCTTTATGTCG
>BMAO01001186.1:0-25373 GCA_019973975.1 Trichonephila clavata
CAATGAGAGAAGGGAAAGCGTGCTAAGTACATATAATGTGCAGCTGAAGAGTTTAAACGCATGATTGATCGTGCCATAGGGTTATTCAAACTAATCTGTCGATTTGAATGGACGGTATTGTGACTGAGATACCTCCGAGAAATAAACCGGTGGTTACGTATAATAATCGGACTTTGAGAGGGGGCGTAATAGTAAGCCTCAGAGAAAGCAGGTTGGTCGAACAGACGAATCGGCCGCCACCTCGGTCGGAGCGATATGGTAGTTACTCGGTGTTGGCAACAAATGTAACAAGGTACTGATAGTCTACCGACATAGAGGGTCAGAGGACCTTCCAGGCATCAAGCGGTATACAACGGAAACCATTCGAAGATGATTGACTTACGCAGATATAAGGAGCTGACGTCCATTAAGATGCCTATTATAAGCAGTGTCGATTGGATTTGTGCCGATCTGTGATCGACTGGGGGAGTATGATCTTCAGCGAGGAGTCCCGATTCAGTCTCAATGTTGATGACCTGCACTTACGCGCTAAGAGGAGGCCAGGTCACCGGTCTGATCTGGCATTCGTTGTCGAGAGGCACATGGTGATTATACAAGGTGTGACAATGTGGAAAACGTTTTTTTGGGGGGGGGGACACGATCACCTCCAGTCGTCCTTGAACGCCCTTGGACGGTACGGCAGTTACGTAAACGAAATTTTAACGCCAGTTTTACTGCCTATGCCATCGAAGTAGCCCAGGTGTCATCAGCAAGACAATACTTTTTCCACATACTGCGCAACTCTCGCGACAATGTTTTCATGGATATGCTTCCTGTAAGCTGATAGGTCGTCGGAACTATAGCCAATAGAGCATTTCTAGGACTGTTGGAAGACAACTGCAGCAGTCACAGAATACTGGTGAGTTAATGGCACCCTTTCAAAGATAATGGCATGATCTTACTCAGAGGTCATAGGCGACCTCATTTATTCGATGGAACACCGTGTTTCGGCTTGTATACGCCGATGTAAGTAGATTTTCTACTGATTTGTAACCTCTAGAATGCCGTATCTTCTTAATAAACAATCTGTTCTTCTGAATTTGTAATCATTTGCTTATCTCCTCTCATACACTACATACGTTTTAAGTTTCGTGATAGTAGCTCGGTTTCCTTTAGGGTGCATGTATTTTTATTTATTTATTTTGTGACAGTGTGTATTTCCGAAACTAAGGAAAAAATTCAAGACTTAAGTATCTTTATTACACAATAGAAAAGAAATAATTAAATTATTTCAGTATCTTTAAAAGCTGGCGAAAAAAATTAAAAAATTAAATATTTCTGTTTCTAACTCATTGTCCTTCAAAGATTTTCATACGGAAAGTACTACAAGAATAATAAACTAATCCACGTTACTTTAGCTCCCAGTACTCAAATTCTATTTTACTGGAAAAACAGTATGATGGACTAAATTCACAGACAAGCGGTGCCGAGTAAGAATCGCATGATATGTTGGCAACATTTCCATGTTTACTATGGTAAAGACCTGTACGGAAATTGTTGACATAATTATAATTTAACTATCTAATTATAAAAATATATAATATATAATATATATATATCATCATGTTTTTTTTAATATATGTCTATTTATTATATATCTATTAGGTAGGATATAATCGTAACAACTATTTTACATAATTTTTGTTTTATTCTAATTTATTTATCTTATTAGGTATCAGTCTGTCAAGTCTCTTACAGTAGTTATCTATAATGTTTGCTAGAATATTTATTTATAGTTCTTAGTCCATTTAGATACAGTTCCTATAGTTGTTTTAGTAATAATAAGTTTTGCAGTATTTTATTATGTATTTTTGAGAGCAAGAAGAATGGCTCGCGGTATAGGATTAAAACCGCCTCTTTTAAAAAAACTTCTCACTGTATTTACAAAAATTAAAGAAGTTTTTCTTTGATTTTTACCTTCTATAAACTATTGATTTATAAATTATTCCCCTCTTGATTTAAAAAAGACAGGTATATATGAGGATTAATATTTGTCAGACCTTAGAATCTGTCCTTAAGGTAGGCATTAAGGACAGATCTGCCTTGGGATTGGGATCATCAGTTTCTCTTCCTCAAACTATTATACGCCCGTTGGAATAAAATGTTGAGTTTTCTGTCATTCAATCCATTTACTGTCAATGTTGAATTTGCTGAAATTTAATCCTTAGAATCTGGTTGAAACTGAAGCATGGAGGTGGTGTTCTTGCGTAAGGGTATATGTCAGCTTCAGAGTTAGCTAATTTGGTATTTATCGAAGGTATTGTGAATCCTGAGCTTTATTTAAATATTTTAAAGAACAATTTGAACTTATCCACTCAAAATTTGGGTACTTACAGAGGAGATCATTTTTTTTTTATCAAGGTAATGGTCCCAAGAACACTGTTCTCAACAAACGCCACTGGTGTCCCTTAACTGTTCCCAAATTCTGAAACGCTCCGTCTGCTTAGCATATCCTGTTCTATTTAGTCAACTAGAACATATTTGATATGAATATAAGTTAGAGTAAATAGACATGTTAAAACAAAATGCGACCTAAAAGCTGTAATCGCAGAAATATGGGGGAACATCGATACATAAATTACAAAAAAATGGACGAAGTTTATTCCAAGACGTTTAAAAGTTGCTTAGTATGCTAAAGAATATCCTTCAAAATACTAAATTTAGAAAAAAAAATACAATAATTGAAACTATGTGCAGTTTTTTTAAGTGTATGAAGACTTTTGTGACGTAATTTTTGGTAATGTTTTGATTATTAAAACAATAGTTTTATATATATATATAAATAAGCATAATATCTTATATATTTTAGATATTGATTACGTTATTCCATTAAAAACAAGTTACAGATATTATTTAAAAATTACAGCTTTCGATGTATTAATTTTCATTAGTTCATAACATTAAATTTTATAAAAAATTGCAAGTGTGGGAACACTTTTGAGAGCCACCGTACACATATATTAATTTTTAATTATTCTTGTATCTATAAATATTTATTTCTATAGTTTTCTTTTCTTCTATTTGAATATTTGTTCTTGTTCATAAAAAATGCGCGAAAAATATTGTAAAGGAAAATAACAAATCGAATTGTTGATAGGAAAAATCACTTTGAGTGATAATTATTTTATCTCAATGTCTACCAGTTTTGTAGGAATACGTACTTCCTCTAAAATTTGTTACATTGTTTGCTAAACTGTGTAAATTTTTAATCTGAAAAACTAATACAAATCAAACAAAACAAATAAAAAATAGATACAAAAAAGTAACAAAAAAAAGAAAGATGGACAAAAATAACAAATTTATCCTCAGAGTTGAATTTCCTTATGACAAAATTCCGGTCATGTTTATCATCTGATTAGATGAAAAAAGATTACCCATTATTTTCAAAACAAAGAACAGCACGTCGTTAACATTATTTTACAAGACATTTAGTATTTTATTTGCATAAATAATGATTATTTTTTTAAACTATAGAATCATGAGTTATTATGATAACGCTTAAAGTGTATATGATAAATAATTTCAGCACAATAATTGAAAATTAAATTATTCTTAATAATTATAAATTTTGGCGCATCTTTTATCTCTATTTATTTTCTTTTACCGGTTTTAAGTTCACGAGTATGGATATGAAAACGAAATTGTATCTATTATACTTCCAGTGCATTGATAAAATGCAAGAAAAAATTAAACGTCCATCACTTATGTTAATCCACATGTCTTTCCACAACCACATAAGTCGTACAAAACAATTGCGAAATTAAAGGAATTAAAATATATTTTTCAGCACCTAGCTTATTTACTGGATCTTTCGCCCCCCCCCCGCCCCCCAATAGACTATCACTTTTCAAAATGTTAAAAACGGATTTTACGGGCTAATCAGCATAAAAAGTAGAAGACAGTTTGAAAAGTTCCACTTCAAAGTTTTTTTTAAGAGATTAAAAGTTTTAAGGTATCTGACTACTTGCGATAATTTTTTTTTAAAAAAATGGAGTATGGGGATTTTTTGTGTTTGTTTTTTAGATTTGTTTAGTACATTTTAAGAAAAATATGCTAAAATTAAGAAGAGAAATAGAAATTATTATTACTAAAATGAGAAAAAATGCTTAAAAATTTACAAAAAATAACATAAACGGGGCCCATTCTGTACCAAAAGTTTATGAGCAAATTTTCAATTCTGATGTATTGCTATGTTATTCATTTTTGAAATTACCTTCACGATAAGAGATATTTTAATTTTTTACAAAAACTAGAGTACTTTTTCTTAGTTATTAAATGAAATTGCTTAAAAAACTGTGATTATATTAACATAAGGGACTGTAAATTTTGTAATAAAACAGTGATTGATAAATCTGAAAGCTATATATAAAACAGTTCTTCTATTATACAAAACATACACACAAAATTTAAGTTAATTATTTTCAAAACTTTTATAGCAATCGCTATCCCCGTTTGAGCATTTAAAAAAACACACATTTCGAGTAAAACGCGTTTTTAATAACGACACCTTGCTTAAAGTAATGACGTCTGCTTTTACTAAAACACTTGTAGTTTTTGTTCTAGAGAACTGAAAATAATAAACTTGGTGTTTTTATAAAGCTAATAAGATGACCTATAAAGTAAAATCAGAAGAAAATTGTCCAGTTTTGACAAAGTATACGATTTTAGGAGAGTCAGATACCTTAAGACGGGCATTTACGCATTGAAATCTCGTTAATCTGGTGGTCAGGGTCACGAAGTCTTGGCCGGCGTTGTCGAGTTTAAACCCTGGTGTCATTGAAAGCTCTCCGGATAGGGGGACTGGTGCATGTTAAATCTGTAGAGCTCAAAGTCATACCGTTGGCGTGGTGCTAAAGTTAGAAGGGGGAATGTCACATCCTCGTCATATGAACATGTTTCAAAATTATGAGGTCCGTCGCCAACTGCTCTAGTGCAGCTTTAAGGTATCCAAATACCCTAAAATTGTGAATTTTGCCACAAATTCACAAATTTGTTTTATGATTTTATTTTATAGGTCATCTTATTAGCTTTATAAAAATACCAAGTTTTTTTATTTTCCGTTCACTAGAACAAAACCTATAAGTGTTTCAGTAAGAGCAGATGCCATTACTTTAAACAAGATATACTTTAAAACGTGTCTTACTCGAAATGTGTCTTTTTGAAAATGCTCAACAGGTCAAACGATTACTCAAAAAGATTTGAAAATAATTAACTGAAATTTTTTGTGTGTGTTCTGTATAATAGTAGAAGTGTTTTAACTTTCAGATTTATCAGTCACTGTTTTATTACAAAATTTACTGTTCCTTATGTGAATATAATCACTGTTTTTTTTAAGCAATTTCATATAACAACTAAGATAAAGTGCTCTAGTTTTTGTAAAACTTAAAATATCTCTTATCTTGAAGTCACTTCAAAATAGAATAACATAACAACACATCAGAATTGAATATTTGTTCATAAACTTTTGGTACAAAATGGGCCGTGTTTATGTTATTTTTGTCAATTTTTACCCATTTTAGTCATAATAATTTCTTTTACTCTTCTTAATTTTAGCATATTTTTCATAAAATGTACTAGATAAATCTAAAAACAACAAAAAAATCCCCCTACCTTCCTTTTTTTAAAAAAGAAGTTGTCGCAAGTAGTTGGGTACCCTTAATTGCGATGTTAATGTAATCCTCACTTACTACATATTTTATTCAAGGTGTCAATGATATATATAGAATACATTAACGTGTGACAAAATGCTTATAGGAATTAGAAAATGTACAAATAGCAGTAACTTTCACTCACTCAAAGGGAAATTCACTTGTAATTTTTGAGTGAAATAAAAACAATTACCTTTGTTGTGGCATTTTTATCACCTTCTCCTAGATACAAAAACCTTGGAGTTTGTTTACTAGATTTTCACAAAGTTTATTATAATCTAAATTAAAATATGATTATTGAATGTATTGTCTTACCGAAAATAAAATAGAAATGTTTTTTATTACAACTGAAAAATATCATGATAAATACATGTAATCATCCCAAAAAATCTTTAATGTTATTTATTTGATCGAGTTATAAATTTTAATGAGACAGTCTTGTAAATTCAAAAAAAGGTAATTTTATTCCATTACTGTATGGAAAATAGATGTGAAATTGTATTTTGATGAAACCATGAACAAGTCAAATAATTCAGTGGTGGTTCTTTTTTATTATTATTACTATCCTTAAAAAAAGTAATTGCTAATAATGCCTTAAAATCACGATATAGAATTCTAAATATCAATAATTTTACATCAGTATTCTCACACAAACGTGATACATTGCAAAAAAAAGTATATTTATATTTTATACAAGGAAACTGTTCCACATAGATTTACCAATCTACTGTATTCAATGCATACATCTTAAAGGATTTATATTTCATTATGCCTGAACAAGGAAATTATTTAGAGAGATCTTTTTTTCCAATACTAGTTCTTCTTCACATAACTGGAATGAAAACGTTACCTTGCGTCAGATCTTTCAAGCAAAATGACTTTTTTTGCATCGTCTTAAAATCACCACAGTATTTTTTCTATCTTATGCAATTTGCATCGGTTGTGCTTCAGCTAACTGCAGTAATAATATTTCCAGATAAGAAAATGCCAATTACTACCTTAATTTTGGTTGTACTAGAAATTTTTTCTGTTTCTTCTGCACGGAGATCTTACCAAAAAATATGCCAACTTACGAAGAAAATTTCCTGCTATACCCGAGCATTGTTCTCGACGACAGAAGAACAAAAATTCAGAATTGCCGTTATTGTTTATTGCATTGGCTTGATGCTATTAATTGTTCTTTACGAGCTGTTACACTTTTATTCAAATGAACGCGTATTTATGATCAACATCATGAAAAACTCTTCATGTTGCCCTCTTCAATTGCAGGAATATATTCCTTTATTTCTCGACATGGCTTTCACAATAATTGTAACAACATTTTGTCTTGTTTTGACTCCTTTATCGGGTTATTACGGATTCATCTGCTTTTATTTACAATTTGTAATGAATAAATTAGAAAGGAAGGCAAGAAATGTGAACAAGGATTACGAATACCAGCCCATTATACAAGTTTACCTCAAACTTACTGAAATCATAAAGTCTCTGGAAAATTATTTATGCTTTTCCGCATTTCTTATAGTAGTCAGTAGCATGTCTGGACTGTTTTATATAAATTATACTATGATGTTTGTTCCTATAGGAGGCTATCAACATTACCTGGCTTGCGTTCTTGGTGAAATCTACTTCTCGATAGTGTTTGTTATGGTTGTAGTTCCAGCATCAGCAGTCAATGACGCTTTAATCACTTTAAAGAAAGCTTTGAAACCTTTGCTTGGTAAAATCCCGCACCATTTTAAGGAATCTTTAATGATCATTAACAATGAAGGCCTCGATGAAATGTCACTTACCCTGTGGAAAATTTACAAAATCGACAGATCTCTTATCATAAGCGCAATGGGGACACTTTTAACATACGGGATTCTCGTAGCCACATTGGATACAATGAAGAGTACAAGTAACATGAAAGTCTAGATATCTTTGTTCAAGTATAAAGTGTTGAAAAGTCTCCAGTTTTAATTTAACTTTATTTCCTTTTGAGCTGTAGTCTTAGAAATTTAATATTCTAGAACGGAATATTATTTATTTATTTATGTAATACAGTTTCGTATGATGTTCCTTATGTGTCCTGCAAAAATTCTATGTTATTCCTAAAACATTCATCTTATCTCGAATTTGAATCTTGTTCTTGCTGACTAAGGGATAAATTCAGTTACCAATCGCTACGTTACTTTGAACGTGGGATGTATTGAAAGTAAATCTCATCTCTGTTTTTAAAAAGAAGATGGTACTCCAGGTGAAACAAATAATTGCCTCAGGAATCCGCATCCGTTGCTGGTTCAACGACGGCAGTTGCGTCAGAGGGCTGAAGCAGGCACAGATCACCGGAGAAAGGAGAGTACCAGCAGACAGGCGTGCCCGAGGTTATTCTAGAACAAATCTCGATAACATACAGAGGTGCGTTGACAAGGTGGCATCAGTGGAGGTGTGTGCTGTTAAGCAATGTGAATGAACATGAGGAGATTTGACCTCGGTACCTTTCATTCAGTAAGCACGTAACTTACCACTGGACCAAAATGACCACTTTAGTCCGTAGGCTGTTACTGGCTTATATAGATACCACCACCACACACTCCTCTACCAGTGAGTTGGTAGGTGAACAAACGATATAGTTGTTATGGCGAGCATGTGAATTATTGCTGTTGCGTCATTTTGGGTCTGACAGCTTTGATTGATGCGTCATGTGTGTCTTACGGCTTGTTTGCTGCTTCATGTGTGTTTTACGGCTTGTTTGCTGCGTCATGTGTGTCTGACGTTTTTGATTGCATTTGCGGCGAGTAGATGGTGCCATGACAGCTGCGCGAAGGTTGCGGTTTTCTTTGTTCAGTGACAAGGTTACCATTGAGAGATAGAACTTGCTACTTTCGGTTCTTTAAGCCCGTAATATACCACTGGATCAAAAGGATCACTTCAATATGGAGTCTGTTACTGGTTTATATAAATACCACCGCCACAAACACAAGGGATTGGTTTGTTCGTCATTCATGAACGACTATAGACCCTTTATGGAGAAGAGATCATTTTTTGTGAAATGGCTGGTAACTGGTGTTGCCTGTTCAGTGAAGAAAGGCAGAGTGTAGAGGATGAAGGTCAAATTGGGCGTCCATCTCCATACTTAAGTGAAAATAACACATTGCAAGCTGTGCGACAAATCCTTCAATTGCAGGGCACCAAGTTTTACTTTACACTGATTGCATGCTGCAACACCGAACTGATTACATGAGCATGATTATACTGATAGTATTCGAACTGATTACATGCTGCAGCAAATATCACATTGTCTACAGAAATAGTGCAAGGAGCGTAGTTCTTTATGCCAGGATGTATCCTTCGTATAAACTTTATCTGGGGAGAAGAAAGGTCATGCCATATATAACACTCTAAGTTAATTTGGGAGAAACTGTATCTTTTTCGAAGTATTATTCTAATAATAACAATTCTCAGGGGGCTACTTACGAAAGACATTCGACTGAAATAATTAAAAAGAAGTACTATTTAAGGGTAAATATAACGAAAGTATCTAGTAGCAGTTAAAGTTCTGTACTAGGTATTCAGTCTGAAAAATTATGGTCGCATTTTATATCCATTTAAAATGATGGGTAAATTGAGCGAATGATTCAAACAAGAAGTAAAAGCAGTAATTTTGGTTTTTTTAATATAAAGTGATGCTAGCTGCCTAAATTTATCTTCTAATTACCGCAGTAAATAGCACTAGTATCTGTAGGTACTATGGCTGTGTAATAAGTAAAATAAAAGTGACATAATTTTCAAAATGAAACTAGTAACGTGCTGGATGGAGAAAGTACGAGATCATTTTCAATTTAGATTAATCGTGTTGATTACCCTGATGTCTATAACACTACCAGATACCTCCCCGTTTTGTTTGGAACTGTGTCTCTACAATTGTACCAATTTTCACTATCAAAGCGTGGAAAAGCTAACAACTTATTTTTTGTTATATTTAAATGGGTTTTTTTTTTTTAAAGTTTCCAAAACTAAGTTCTGTTGTACTCCAGAGTACTCTGATTCGTAAAATGAACTGGTTAGAACAGCCAACCACAGGGAAGAGATTTTCCCTCTCATTTACATAAAAGATGTTCTAAAAAGAAACTGATTCTAATATACTTTTAACATTATAGTGAATATATAAATTGTAATGAAATGTTATTTGAAATAAGTTCTTTTGCTCAGTTTTGTTTTAGGGAGTAAATTTTACAGCCTTTTGTCAGTACTGTTAGTGTGAAAAATGTAGAATATAACGAGCGAAACGAGTTAAAAAATCCTACATTAATGTTTGAAAATCTTTCAGTGAAGGCTAGATTATATGAATCAAACGCATTAATTTTTAACACCCTTTTATATAAGTTTCACTTGTATGCAACGGAATCTTTGAACTCAATTTTTACTTACTTTAAAAGGTCAGATTAATTCGAAATTTTTCCCACTTGTCAAGGACCGATGACAATACAATAATTTCATAATTTTGTACCATTGTCCTGATCAGGATCATCAGAATTAACGATTTCCCATTTTCAGATCCCATCTCGCATCTGGCGACTCATTCCAGATCCCTTTTCCAGATTTGGCGACTAAAAAATTAAGTTTTAACTTAGTTCGATTAACTATAAAAGAGTGTTTTTTAGTTTTTTAAACTATAATTTATTATTTGAAATAAAGTTTTTCCGAAAAAAAGCTAAGATTTTTTTTTAATTATCGAATAAAATTTCATACAACGAAAGAGTACCTATATTTGTGATTAGAAAAGATTAGTCAAATATACACAAATGTACTACAAAATTAAACGATTAAATCTTTTGGATTGTTTTGCAGCTTCGATCTATTTTTTCCCTCGAGGATTAAACTTTTTTCAGCAAACACAGAATTATGAATTTTGTTTGAATGGTCCTTTAGCTGAGATCATTATTAATAGTTGATTTCAGATCACATTAATATTTCCTCTGGAGCAGATCAGGAAATAAAAATACGAAAGAAATACATTTTTATAAAATACTAATCTGTTGCTTCCCCAGAATAAACTAATTATGCAAAAGAGAACAGAAAGTAAGCAAAAAAGGAAAGTGTCCATCCGTTCCATAGTTTAACTAATGTCGTCATACACGACGGAAAGTATTTTCGTGAAAAGCTCAAACAAAGAATCATTATTAAGTTTGTATTGTAAATGCTGAAAACACTTCGAATGCAACAACTCGCGAAACTATTCAAGACGATAAATAAAGATATTGTAAATAAAGGCATAGAAAAAAAAAGTACTTAAAACTCGGAAAGCTAGCATTCATATGACGGGCTTCTTTTCTTGTATCTATCTTACGGGTTATTATTCAATTCCTACCAGTAGCTCCCTATATTTATTTATTTATCTCGTTCAAATTTTCAAACGTTAATAAATACTTTTTCATCCAATCAAGCACAAATACATTTTTAAACTTGTAGTGGATAACACTTGATGTTAATGCAGTTTTTTCAAATATTAATCCATTCATTACCGGTTCATTAATTGAATTAATTATAGGTTTTCGGCCAAACCGGGTGTGCATTGCTGCAACAATGCAGACAAAGCATGCTCTTTTTTCAATTCCTACTATCCCTGTTTATATATATTTATTTATATATCTTGTTCAAATTTTCAATCGTTGATAAAATATTTTTTATTCATCCATTCAAAGTAACAATTGACTTAAAAAAAATTTATATTACTCGCTAATTTTACGCTGTAAATAAAAATCGTTAAAAACTACGCTTATTTTGGCTAATATTCGTCCACGAATGAAAAACTCCATGAAATGTATATTTATTTTTTTGTCATTATACTACGATTTATTCACAACAGGGGGGGGGGGCAACCTTTTTAGGAAGAGTTCCACTTTCAGATGAAAAAATAATTAAGTGTACCACTTCCAACTTTTCGAACAAATGAAAATGTAAAAAATGTGACTTATAGGCTTATTATGTAACTTTTACGCAAAGAAGAAAAAGAATTTATGAGAATATCTACATTTTTTTATCATCTCAAAAATCATCCAACCTTTCACTGAAAGGATCGTACAAAAATGGATATTAAATTTTTAAATCTATGACAGCTCAGACAGCACTATTAACTTTGGTAGTTACGGCATTTATGTGAAGTATGTGTTAATTTCCCCCCTCCAAAATCAAGTCAAAAAAGCAAAAGTTTGTCCACAACAGAAGTCATTTGGCCAACTAGGGTTGAAAAAATACAATAGTTTCTTTGTAATCTTAAATTTAAATTATTTCAGTGCCCCTTAATATCGGTAAGAAAAGCTGAATCCTATAGCCTTCATTCTAAAATAGCAAGTACTCACTAGACAGTTCAGTGTTTTCTCTCTCTCTCTCTCTCTCTCTCTCTTTCTCTCTCTTCCAGATATTTTTAAATATATATTCTCCCTCCGGATTTCAAAATGTCGCGAGACAAAAAAGTTTTGGAAACCTAACTCGCACCACAATGCAGGTGTATTCTCTACACCAGGGGTTGGCAACCTGTGGTACGCGGTACAATTCTTAAGATTTTTGTTGAAGAAATAGTAATATTTTATGCTATTTATTTGTTTGTTAAGAAATATTTTTAATGGGTGAAAAATTAATATATAATAAAACTATATCTATATTATTGACCTCTATTCTCTAATTCTATCATTTACTAAATGTTGGTCTACTTCATCTAAATAGTTATCAATAATAGCGCTTACACTCTTTAGGTGGATGTTCTCCTTACTTTGGTCTTGAAGATCCATCCAAAACTTAAATTTCTTACTATATTCTGCATATACTTGACTTCTACTATTTAAATCAAGGATTAGCTTATCTAACGCAACAATAAGCGTGTCTCTTTTAAATTTTTCTGTCCCATACACAGTTTTTTCTGTAAATTTATCTCCAAATTTTGAAATACCCCGTCTCTTGTTCACATCGCTATATTTTGTTTCTACACTAGAACTTAATTTTTTGGCTGTGTCTTGATACTCCTTTAGTTTTTGATCTAATTCATGACGAACATTGCTTATAAAAGTCTTAAATGGCATTATTAACTTATTCCCTTCACAGATATCCAAACGAGGAGTCTGTAATTTTTTGTTAGTTGAATTTTCCTAAAATTTCTTTTCAAAATATAATTAAAATGGCAGTTTCGAGTTTTGTTAATTTATTAAATAAATTTACTGCATCTTTTCTACAATCAATTTTCTCATTTTCATTGTCTTTAAATGTCTTAAGAATATTCAAGATATTACCATAATTATCTGTTAAGGCTTCAACAGCATCGTAGTAATAAGACCATCCAGTCTGATTTAAACTTTGTAAGGTAAATTTTAGTTTAAATATTACAAATATTTGAAGTGTGATATTAAAAAATATAATGTATCAACTGTTCCGTCATTAAGCCTGGAACGTAATTTTGTGCAAAAATTACCAGCTGTAGAAAAAACGCTCTCTCGGTATCTACGCTAGTTAGTGGCTCCTTTAGCAATGTGCGCAATGTACTTTTTCCAAGTACTTACCTTAAAATCCCTCATCTTCAAATAAATCGATTTCTTGTCAGATGGTTTTGGATATAGCTGATTTCTGTATTGTATTTTGTTTTGTTGAAATTTTTTAGCTATCGCTAATTCTAATTTTTGTTCAAGAGACAATTCCTTTGCACTGCAGTGTCATTCCTTTACAGTGTTATCATAATCTTAATTAAATGTACAGAATTCTTCTCAATGTGGATAGGATTGTGGGTTAAAAATTTTAAGAAAATTTACTATAAACTTGATCAAATTTGAACTGGTTACTCTCTTTTCTCCTTTTCCATTTTCATTTTTTAAAACTCATAATAATTATGAAAATACCATAAGACATTTTCTATTTCGGTATGCCTTTCTTCTGTGCAGTTTTTCAATGTAATGTATAATTCTTCAGATAGTGATGTGTGCTGTTCTTTCAGTGACAGTAACATGAAATTTATTGTTGCATTAGCTGTTAATACATTAGAATCTCTCCGGCATAATGCCTAAACGGACAATTTTATTGGAAGTAGAGCTGATGCAATTCTGGATATTAAGTCGAATTCACATTTGAAAAATTCGGTTTGCAGGTTTAAGTCGATTACATTACTTTTTGGATTGGTTTTTTCAGTTTCAGTTTTTTTTCCCGTTAGGGAGACATGAAAACCAAAACGTATACTGTTTTATGTGTTGACGATCCCTGAACATATAGTGGAGAAAATTTTAAAAATTTCTAGTAAATACCGAAAAAATGGTATTTAAACTTGTGAATACCGGTATTACAAAATTGTACAAATGGCTGAAAATACCGAAATCCCGGTATACCGGTATTGCAATCCCTACATGCAACTTAGAAAACCAATGCTACACAAAGCAGAAAGGAGACACTTGGAAACACAAGATAAAAAAGACAAGATGCACACAAGACAAAACAACACAGATAATGCGGGACAGGCAATACAGACAATCAGCAACAGACAGAAACGAAAAGGAATTCAAGGCAAGACACACAGACAAGAAAAGTGAGCCAAGACACACTCACACACACGAAAAGGTAAAACAGAGAATCAACACAAAGAGACACTCAACCAGACACATAAAAAACACGTTATTAAAAACAGTTATTTTCACTCCTAAATTTAAATGTAGTTAAAAAATCCTTATTAGCAGGTGTTTTAAATAAAATTTAAATTATTAATATTAATTTATTTCTTCAAGTATATTATCTACATTCCAGCCATAATCTTATCACCCTAAAAATCTTATTATCAAATACCTTAACTATATATTGAAATTTAAATCTAAAGACAAATTTTATTACTTTAAATTTGCAAAAACAAGAACCAAGTTTCAAAAAGTTTTCAGGCCAATAGAAACACTTGATTCTTATACTAGTATATCCAAATATATACACTTAAATAACTCTAAAAGAATTATCTTTCAAAAATTTCCAGGAGCAACAAATCAGCAAAGACAAGGCTACATACACATCCACATACAAATTTAAGGAACAAAGATTTTATAACTGTTATATAATTGAACAAAGCAACAAAAATCAAAACAGTTTCTATTTATCCTTGCTAATTTTTTTAAAAAATACTTTATTTTGAACAGCACATAATGATTTCTCAAGCAAATGACAGATGCTTTCTACCAAAAACATAATAATTGAAAGTGTTTTCAATGAAACCAACCTCACTTTACGAACACTAGATTGACTTTGCCATTATGTTTTATTGACAGGTTTTGTTCAGACACAGTTAGAAGATGTACAAAAGAAGGCAAACAAGACAGACAAAAATTATAACAAGAAATGTGAAAATGATTAAGCGAGAAATTATTAAAAAAAAATTGAAAATAAACAAATGAATTGTAACAAGGTCAAGGTTAACCTCTTTGAATATATTGATATCAAGTACCAGCTAGATATTACTGGGAAAGAAAAACATTCCTGTGATATATAATGTTAAAACCAAGCACTTTTTATGCCTGTCACACAAATAATACTCAGATGAATGGAATAGAGCAGGGATGACCAACTTTAAGGATCAACATGCCCTTTTTTCTCAAGAAATATTTAATGAGATATAGACGCACCGTCAAATAATTTTGACTTGTGATTATTGGGAAAATAATAAAACTAAATATTAAGAACCCAAAACTATTTACAACGAAAAAATACCTTTTGCACTGTAATTCAAATTAAACTAAACTTACAAGGGGAGGGCACGACTAAGGAAATTTATTTTGGGACGAGACTTGTACTCCTAATAGTAGTACTCCATTAGGGTGTTCAACTCTCGATGTATTAGCGCCGAACGGCCAGTCAATTCGGAGAAAATAGCCTTCGAAATTCATGCTTAGCTTTTATGCAATTAAGTTTGAAATATCTCCAGCAACTCAATGGCATAGCGCCTGTGCTTTCTACGCGGACGGATAGGGTTCGAATCGCGCTTTAAACTTTTTCCCAATTCATATAATTATTTTTTAAATTAAATAAATTTATTTATTAAATATTAAATGATATTTTATGTATTTATTTCGCATTTTATAAAGTAAAAAAATTACTGTAATTTTATAAATATTTATATTATATTTTATAAATATATTTTTATATTAATTAATAATATTTATAATTAAATATATATAAATATCAAATGATATTTTATATAAAAAATTAGTTACAAATATTTTTATAATGTGAAATACAATATAAAAAATATTATATATAATATAACATAATCTATAAAATATATTATTATTCTTAAATTAATTATTTTATTTAATTTGTGGATAGGACTCGAGTCATGTGATCAACTTTTTGTTTTTCAATTCATTTAATTATTTTTTAATTAATATTTTTATTATTTTATCGGAATCTGTACAAAATTTTCTAAAGTGTTTAAGAAGTACTATGGGAAAGAAAAAAAATTGAACAACATGGCCATATTATAATATGGCCATGTTGTTGAATTTTTTTTTAGATAGAACAAGATGTTTGGGACAAAATTGAAAAGACAAAAAGAGAAAAGATGAATATGCCAAAAAGGAATCAGGAAGTTAGGATGTATCACAAAACTGTGAGCTCTTAAGTAAGGTTTTTAATTTTTTAAAATACAGTTCAGATTTTTCTTGAACCGTTGAGTTTTATTATTAGCAATACATTTTATTTTGAAAATTTGAGTTCAGTGAATATTTTCACAATTTTAGTTTTTCAACTCTTGTGTGAGCCCATGAGCCTCAAACGTTTTACCGCCAGGAGCCTCCAAGTGCCTTAATCCACCTCTGAAACTACAAGTGTAAAAACAGATGCCATTGCTTTAAGCAAGATGTCGTGCTTAAAAACGCGTTTTGCTCGAAATTTGTTCTTTGAAAATGCTCAAACGGGGACAGCGATTGCTTAAAAAGTATGGAAAATAATTAGCTGAAATTTTTTGTGTATGTTCTTTATAATAGTGTTTTTTAACCTTCAGATTTATCAATCATTGTTTTATTACAAAATTTTCAACCACTTATGTTAACATAATCACTGTTATTTTAAGCAATTTCATGTAACTAAGATAAATTGCTCTAGTTTTTGTAAAAATAAACTTATCTCTTATCCTGAAGATCATTGCCTCAATTTTCGAATTCCTCTGTATAACATTTTCCTGTCCCGAAGATCCTGAACTCGCGAGGCAACTTCTAACCGAGGAGTGGAAATAGTTGGGTCCTACAGTCGAAACCCTGAGGTCACTGTTGAAGTTTGAGACACCGAAAAATCAGACATTATTATAAAATCAACAACTTTCGTTTATCTATCAATTTACAACCCAGAACTGTCAAAAGCCGAGAAACTGGTCAAATTAATCGCTATCCTAAATTATTAAGACAAATCCTTCTGATTGTCAACAATAAGCGATTTAATTAACATCACTAGCTTGACCGGTTTTACTTGGTGAATCGCACAAAGTAAATATCTGAAGTCCTCAGGGTTAAAAAAGATTCTCACGGGGAGCATTGGGGAGCGAATCATGTAACTTTTAACAGGCAGATAAGAGATTCAGGTAACTGGGACGTATGTGACAAGAAAAACTGAACTTCTTTACGCCAAATTTAAATGGTTGTCAGTTACTTAAATTAAAAGAAACGGAAATAAAATTTTTGAGTTGAGTTATCTGTATATATATATATACCTATTAATATAAAAAAAATTCCATTTTAAATTACAAATAAATCTGTATTAGCACTAAATAATCAATAACTATTATTTTATTTTCGAGACATCTTCTTACCTATAGGTACACTTTGCATAAAATCAACTGAATATATAGCTGTAAAATTTAACAGAGCTTTTGCAAACATAACAATCCATAAAATGAATAAAAAAATAAATTTATAAAAATTTTAAAAGTTTTTAAATACAGTGATTTAAATTTCCTTTAAATTTTATGCTGAAAATTTGCTATATCTAAAATTTATGCATATTTATTTGAAAAAAAATTCATCTACTTTGTTGAAAATTTCTGTATCATAATATGCAAAATATCAGCAGTATAGATAAAGTAGATTTTGAGAAAAGTGTACCGGAATCATCAAAAAATGCATTTTGAGAAAATTGCAAATAAAGATATTTTCATCTATGATTTGTAAAACAATATTTTTTAATACAATATAAAGCCATACCTTAATTAATTGGATTATTTTGCATCATTTCTCAGTTTTTAAATTGTAAGTTTAAAATTCTAGATTATTTAGAAGTCTTTTTAATTACTCTTTCCTTACTTCATCAACACGTGTTATCAATGATTCACACATTCTTCCTTTTAAAATACCAAAGTTTTATATCTATAAGTTTAGTATTTTTACTTCACTTTGAACATCATCATTACAGGATATTACAGAATTCCTTATACATATTTTTATTGATATAAAAATACACAAAGAAAATATCTTTGACGAATTTAAAAATTAATTTGATGTATAATTTAAATGGAACTCTTTTTTAAAAACTGTAATAAAAGAATCTGTTTTTGTAATCATACATAAATATATTTATTTATTTTAAAGAAAAACGAACAGTAATAAACATACAGTTATTTGACCATTTAAATGTTAATATTAAGCATTTAGGACGATATGTCTATTTTACAAGCTGTGCATTTAATTTAGAATAATCCTTAAGATCCACTTCATACTCTATCCACATTTGATTTATAATTTAAGAACTACACTGATTATTTAAAAATGCAAAACTAGACATAATTATGATTTCAAAAAACAAAGTTTTATTTTTAAATTTTGTAACTACTCATAAGTAAACTTTCCGTAAATTGTATTGTAAGCGTAATAATATTAATAATATTGTAAACTTAAAATAATATTGTAAACTTTCCGTACTTTTTGCACACAAAAAAGTATAATTTTCAATAAATTTGAACATATAATACAGAAAAGTTAGTTTTTACAATACGTATATATTATACAAAACGGATTTTGAAGAAAGTGTACCTGAATCATAGCTACATCATATTTGCTTATAATTTTAAAATTAAATTTTCCAGCATTCTATTAATCAAATTCTTATAAGTAAGGATGCAGCAAAGTTCCCACTATTTTTAAATGTAAAAAAAAATGCAAAAATTGAAAATCTAACTTCTATAGCAGCCTTTGGCCACCAATAAATTCTAACTCCAGTACTGAGCAAATTCCATTTTTAAGTACAAACTTAACTTTTATTAAAATTGGTTACTTTAAATTAGCATTAAGAACTGGTTCAAATATAACAAAACGGCTTGACAAATGAGGTTACAACATCGAGCACATTGGACCGGTAGCTGCCAAGCTGCTCGATTTTCTTTGTAGAAGAATTATAGTGCATTGAGATCCACACATCTGCCATGCCGGGTCGTAGTCTAGGTCTGCACTGGATTAGTCCGGGGTAGAGCTGTATTGGATCCTCGATCTTCACAAAAGCAGGCTTCAAACGATCAACTGAAATGACACTTTTCTTTCTTTTAATTAAAAGAGTAAAAAATTTATTGTTATGGGAAATTATTTCAAAAGGACCGTCACATGGCTGCTGAAGTGATCTTCTGACACAATCTTGTCTAATAAAAACGTATGTGAGAACAGTCAGAAAGATTTTTGTGGATAAAACATTACTTTTTGAGTGTCTAGAAACTAAGGTGGGCTGTAAATCCTGCATGTAATTACGTAAATTTTGTAAAAAAAATCTTGTGCAGGCATCTGGAAATTTCTGGTATTAGACCAAAAAAATTCACCAAGTAAATGAAGAGTACTTCCAAATACAAGTTTTGAAGCAGAACACTTCAAATCCTCTTTGAGGCTACATTGAATCCCAAACAAAACTGCTGGTAGAGCCTCTACCAATTTTTCCGTTGCCAGACACTTTATAGCACTCTTTAGCTGACGATGCCACCGTTCGATCATGCCATTAGATGCCGGGTGATATGCAGTAGTTCTTTTCAATACTTAAAAGTTAATAGATCACTCTAAAAATTCATGCCTCTGTCCGTAACGATGGTCTCCGGGACGCGCCATAATGTAAAATCCAACCAGAAAAAAAGTTTTTTTACCTTTTCAGCTGTTTGATTAGTCATTGAGTAGGCTTCAGGCAATCAGGTGTATCTTTCAAGACAAGTTAAACAAAAAGTGCACCCTTTGGAGGGAGGTAAGTGTTCGACGATATCAATATGTATGAAACGAAATATATCTTGTAGCAAGTCATAATCGCCCACCGGATCTCGAACATGTCATTGGATCTCAAAACCGCAGTTCTTCTCAAGAAAATGTAATTGCGTTTCAAGCACAGTTTTCCAAGAGCGTTATCAAAGGCGCCCCCGACGAATTGTTCAACTTAACAGGGGTTTACTGTGCTTCAACTGACACAAATCGTAAACACAATTATTTAGGACAGTTTAATCGGAATCATCATAACATAAACATAACTAAAAATTATAGGTGAGGAAATATCAAAATATTTAAATGCAGCTACTAATTGTTTTACATCTCTAACACTAATAGCGCCTTAGTGCAGAGTTTGTCAAGGGAAAACTCCTGGGTAGCAAAATTATACCAAGCGCTCCTGCAGAAAGCGAGATCGAAAAACTTCTTTCGATCGAGGGGTAGGCCCTCTCGAAGAAAATTCATCACACAAAAAGTAAAAAGATTTCCGATGCTAACGGATGGATGTCTTGTTTTGCGTTAATTTTCAGAAGAAATATTTGCGTAATTTTGTTAAATCCATGTGCTACCCTAATTTTTTCGAGCACAGTGTATTAATTTATATAATATCTAGATTTAAAACTATTTAGATCATAAATACAATATACACAGTAGTTGAATAATCATAGATAGTTTTGTATGGTAAGTGTCCCTATTCTAAAGAAATTAGGGCTCATAAATTAGGAAGATTAGAAACAAAATTACAGAAATTAGAATGAGAGAGACAGAAATTAGAAATTAGGCCCCTCATTTAAGGCTCGTTAGATCAGAAAACACAATGATTCATAAAAAAAAATCTGGCAATAGAGCTGAAATAGCTTAAAAAGAATTAATAAAAATTGGAATAAAAGAGAAACTAGGACAACAATTTTGCTTATGGATGTCAAGTAGTATAAAACAGTCAACAAAAGTGGACCAAGCGAGAGAAAAATAAGGAATAATTCCTGGCGGTCAAACGGTAATAGGTAAATTAATAAAGTTGAAGAATATACGGAATGATGGCAACAGGCTAAGAAAAGGGGATAAATACCCTATAAAAAATAGAAACTGTCAACTAAATGACAGAGTTCAAAAGAAATAAAACAGGATAAAATATTCGGAAAGCTAAGACACAATAAAAACAATAGACCCTCAAAATTGGATATTGATCAAATTTTACAGAAAGGCGTCAATCAACGCAATAAACATTCGATTTCCAAAGGACAACTAGTGAGTGAGTGAAGAAAAAAGGTTGTACGCTATTCTGCAGCTCGAGAGCTTTTGGCGATTGACCTCGTAATTTTAAATCATGGTCAAGTGACGAGAATGACACCTGAGTCGGCACATTCCTCTCCTAACTTCCACACCAATGGGAGGACGTTTGAGCTTTGACATATTTAATGTGCATTGAACCCCCTCTGCACAGCGGTTCTTCAGTGATTCTAGGTTCGAACTCAAGATACGTCTGCCACGAGTCCGTTACCTTGACCGCTTCTACGGCCGCAAATGACAAATAGAATATAAACTAGAGAGAGAACCACACCAAGGCCTACATCGGAGAATCGAAGCTTTCAGTTGTTCCGGAGACTCCTATAGTGACGCACACCCAGTCACCAATTGCAAGGATCAGTGTCCCCATAGCCTAATTGCTGCACGTAAACGGGGCTCATACCAATCGAAGGGATCAAAGCGCATATGACCCCTGGTATGGATCCTCAAAGTGGACTCTGGAACTGTGCCATCAGCGCCCTGGTACAGCGTTCGTCCGGGGAGCAACTCCTGGGTAGCGATTTGTACCAAGAGCTCCGGCTGAAAGAGAAGATTTCCTTTCGGTCAAGGGATGGGCTCTCTAGAGGCGAGTTTTTCACAAGAATTTCATTATATTTTCAGTGGATGGCTGTAGTGATCGATATCTCGTTAAGTATCGAAAAGGCAATTTTAAATTTATGCTCGTTGTAAATGTGACATTTTGCACTAAAAACCCATTTTGCTATTTTTTTTTGTCCATTTAGCTGTGAGTTACAGGGTGTTAAACAGTGAAATGTACCGAAATTTCTTTTTATTGACTTATGTTTTTCTTTGATGAAGGTGACAATGCGAGCCAGGCGGCTGAAATTGTGAGTGGTGTTCATGGTCCCGATGCTGTAGCAGCCAATTAAGTGCAATTTTGATTTCATTGATTCCGTTCAGTTATGACTGTCATCGAATTTGTCGATAACACCACAGAAATAATCGAAGCTGCTTGGCAAGTTAGAAGTCGTAGCATCTACCAGGAGCTGAATATAGAAGATAGAACAGTTTTAAATCATTTGCAAAAACCTATGTCAAAAGGTAGCTTGATGTTTGGGTACCACACCAATTGTCAATAAACATGATAGATTAAATTTCTAGCTGCAAGGCCAAACCAAACGGAATAAAATGGACCCATTTCTTAAACGGATAGTAAAGAGGGTTGAGAAATGTGTCAAACTACAACGTTGTCCGAAAACGATGGTGGTCAAAGCACGGTGAAGCAGCTCCAACGATAGCCAAACCTGGAAGGTTCTACTATGCATTTGGTGGATTCGGAAAGGAATAAATCATTATGAGTTCTTTCCATATAGACAAGGATTAAATTCTTATTCCTATTGCTAACAATTGAACCTTTTGGAGCTAACAGTTCACCAAAAATGGCCAGAATCGGCAAAAAGGAGAGGGACTGTGTTCCATCACGACAACTCCAGGTCACACACACCCATAGAAATCGTCAGAAACTCCAGGAGCTTTATTGGAAAGTTTTAATCTATTCCCCATATAGTCCAGACCTGGACCAAGCGATTGCCAAGTTTTACTTGCATTACAAAACTTCCTTGATGATAAAAAATTGGCATCAAGAAAGGATTAACAATCGATTTCAGAGTTTTTCACCAATACAGTACAATACAACACAATACAACACAACACAGACAATACAACGCACACAACACAGACAATACAACGCACACAACACAGACAATACAACACACAACACAGACAATACAACACACAACACGGGCAATACAACATACAACACAGACAATACAACACACAACACAGACAATACAGCACACAACACAGACAATACAGCAACAACACAGACAATACAGCACACAACATAGACAGTACAGCACACAACACAGAAATACAATGCACACAACACAGAAATACAACACACAAACAACACAACACGCAATACAACATAACACAGACAATCAACACACAATAAAACAGCACACAACATAGACAGTACAGCACACAACACAGACAATACAGCACGCAACACAACATGTAAAGGATGGCACAATATAAAAAAGGACGGCACAACATATAAAGGAAAACACAACGCAGACAATATATCACACAGCACAGACAATACAGCACACAGCACAACACAGACAATACAACACACAACACAGACAATACAGCACACAGCACAACATATAAATACAACACAACATATAAATGACAGCACAACATATAAAGGACAGCACAACATATAAAGGACAGCACAACATATAAAGGACAGCACAACGCAGACGATACAACACACAACACAGACAATATAGCACACAACACAGACAATATATCACACAACACAACATGTAAAGGACAGCACAATATAAAAAGGACGGCACAACATATAAAGGACAACAAAATATAAAAACAACACAGACAGTACAACACAAACAATACAACACAGACAATACAACACAAACAATACAACACACAGCACAGACAATACAACACACAGCCAGACAATACAACACAAACAATACAACACACAGCACAGACAATACAACACACAGCACAGACAATACAACACACAGCACAGAAATCAACACACAACACAGGCAATACAGCACACAGCACAACATGTAAAGGACAGCACAACATGTAAAGGACAGCACAACATGTAAAGGACAGCACAACATGTAAAGGACAGCACAACATATAAAGGACAGCACAACATATAAAGACAGCACAACACAGACAATACAACACACAACACAGACAATACAACACACAACACAGATAATACAACACAAACAATACAGCACACAGCACAACATATAAAGGACAGCACAACACAGACAATATAGCACACAACACAGACAATACAGCACACAACACAGACATACAGCACACAACACAGACAATACAGCACACAACACAGACAATACAGCACACAACACAGACAATACAGCATACAACACAGACAATATATCACACAACACAACATGTAAAGGACAGCACAATATAAAAAAGGACGGCACAACATATAAAGGGCAACACAACATATAAAGGACAACACAACAAAAACAATACAACGCACAACACAACTCAAACAATACAACACACAGCACAGACAATACAGCACACAGCACAACATATAAAGGACGGCACAACATATAAAGGACAGCACAACACAGACAATACAACACACAGCACAACATGTAAAGGACGGCACAACATATAAAGGACAGCACAACACAGACTATACAACACAGGCAATACAACACACAACACAGATAATACAACACAACATATAAAGAACAGCACAACACAGACAATACAGCATACGACTCAGACAATACAACACACAGCACGATATGTAAAGGACAAAACAACATGTAAAGGTCAGCACAACATATAAAGGACAACACAACGTATAAAGGACAACACCACACAAGACAAGACAACACAAACAGAAAATAGCCAACATGCCACATATTTACAACATAGACTAGTTTAGACAAGACAACACAGAATACACAAAACTACATATACAACTCAGAATACAGAAAAACACACACACTAAACCAAACAAAACACCACAGACAATTTAAGACAAATCAAGACATACAATACAGGACTACTCTAGATAGTAAAAATAAAAGACAAGAAACACAAGACATTAGAGACAAGAAATGCAAGACAAGACTCTGAAGAAATATAACAAGATACACAGATAAGAACTACAAGACAAGACACACAGCAAGAAAGGGCAAGGCATACAATCAAGAGCGAGAGCAACACACAACAAGACACTTAAAACCACTAGTAAGCAACAAATTTTTTACCCTCAAAAGTTTGAATCTAAAACATTAATGCATTCTTTGGAAAATGTTTTGAATAAAATTTACATTATTATAAATTTAATAAATATTCCGCCAAGTATATCATCCATATCTTAGCTATCATCTTATCACCCTAAAATTCTTTATGAACTACTTTAACCCTATATTGAAGATTAAACCTTAAAACGCGCGAAATAGTATTACTCTAAACTTGCTAAAACGAGAAAAAGTTTGAAATACCATCAGCCAGTAGAAATACTTTTTAAACGATCCGTATATATATTTTTTAAAAAAACATATTTAATTCACTCGAAAAATAAATTTTTAGGTGCAATATAGCAGAAAAGACAATGATGCACGAAAAA
>BMAO01001187.1:0-19095 GCA_019973975.1 Trichonephila clavata
GAATAGGAGTTAGAAATTTTTCCCTGTTCATGACGTCTCCCCTGCCAAATATCCAAAAAATATGAAATTTTTTTTGCAATAACTTTTGATCTAATTGAAATTTTGAAAAGCGCTACATGTATTCGTGATCAGCGTCGGATTTTAAATGAGAAAATTGAGTTTGGTTGGATAGGAGTTAGAAATTTTTCCCTGTTCATGACGTCTCCCCTGCCAAATATCCAAAAAATGTGAAATTTTTTATTGCAATAACTTTTGATCTAATTGAAATTTTGAAAAGCGCTACATGTATTCGTGATCAGCGTCGGATTTTAAATAAGAAAATTGAGTTTGGTTGAATAGGAGTTAGAAATTTTTCCCTGTTCATGACGTCTCCCCTGCCAAATATCCAAAAAATGTGAAATTTTTTATTGCAATAACTTTTGATCTAATTGAAATTTTGAAAAGCGCTACATGTATTCGTGATCAGCGTCGGATTTTAAATAAGAAAATTGAGTTTGGTTGAATAGGAGTTAGAAATTTTTTCCCTGTTCATGACGTCTCCCCTGCCAAATATCCAAAAAATGTGAAATTTTTTATTGCAATAACTTTTGATCTAATTGAAATTTTGAAAAGCGCTACATGTATTCGTGATCAGCGTCGGATTTTAAATAGAAAATTGAGTTTGGTTGAATAGGAGTTAGAAATTTTTCCCTGTTCATGACGTCTCCCCTGCCAAATATCCAAAAAATGTGAAATTTTTTATTGCAATAACTTTTGATCTAATTGAAATTTTGAAAAGCGCTACATGTATTCGTGATCAGCGTCGGATTTTAAATAGAAAATTGAGTTTGGTTGAATAGGAGTTAGAAATTTTTCCCTGTTCATGACGTCTCCCCTGCCAAATATCCAAAAAATGTGAAATTTTTTATTGCAATAACTTTTGATCTAATAGAAATTTTGAAAAGCGCTACATGTATTCGTGATCAGCGTCGGATATTTAATGAGAAAATTGAGTTTGGTTGGAATAGGAGTTAGAAATTTTTTCCCTGTTCATGACGTCTCCCCTGCCAAATATCCAAAAAATGTGAAATTTTTTATTGCAATAACTTTTGATCTAATTGAAATTTTGAAAAGCGCTACATGTATTCGTGATCAGCGTCGGATTTTAAATAAGAAAATTGAGTTTGGTTGAATAGGAGTTAGAAATTTTTCCCTGTTCATGACGTCTCCCTGCCAAATATCCAAAAAATGTGAAATTTTTTATTGCAATAACTTTTGATCTAATTGAAATTTTGAAAAGCGCTACATGTATTCGTGATCAGCGTCGGATTTTAAATAAGAAAATTGAGTTTGGTTTGAATAGGAGTTAGAAATTTTTTCCCTGTTCATGACGTCTCCCCTGCCAAATATCCAAAAAATGTGAAATTTTTTTGCAATAACTTTTGATCTAATTGAAATTTTGAAAAGCGCTACATGTATTCGTGATCAGCGTCGGATTTTAAATAGAAAATTGAGTTTGGTTGGAATAGGAGTTAGAAATTTTTCCCTGTTCATGACGTCTCCCCTGCCAAATATCCAAAAAATGTGAAATTTTTATTGCAATAACTTTTGATCTAATTGAAATTTTGAAAAGCGCTACATGTATTCGTGATCAGCGTCGGATTTTAAATAAGAAAATTGAGTTTGGTTGAATAGGAGTTAGAAATTTTTCCCTGTTCATGACGTCTCCCCTGCCAAATATCCAAAAAATGTGAAATTTTTTTGCAATAACTTTTGATCTAATTGAAATTTTGAAAAGCGCTACATGTATTCGTGATCAGCGTCGGATTTTAAATAGAAAATTGAGTTTGGTTTGGAATAGGAGTTAGAAATTTTTTCCCTGTTCATGACGTCTCCCCTGCCAAATATCCAAAAAATGTGAAATTTTTTATTGCAATAACTTTTGATCTAATTGAAATTTTGAAAAGCGCTACATGTATTCGTGATCAGCGTCGGATTTTAAATGAGAAAATTGAGTTTGGTTGAATAGGAGTTAGAAATTTTTCCCTGTTCATGACGTCCCCTGCCAAATATCCAAAAAATGTGAAACATTTTTATTGCAATAACTTTTGATCTATTGAAATTTTGAAAAGCGCTACATGTATTCGTGATCAGCGTCGGATTTTAAATAAGAAAATTGAGTTTGGTTTGAATAGGAGTTAGAAATTTTTCCCTGTTCATGACGTCTCCCCTGCCAAATATCCAAAAAATGTGAAATTTTTTATTGCAATAACTTTTGATCTAATTGAAATTTTGAAAAGCGCTACATGTATTCGTGATCAGCGTCGGATTTTAAATAAGAAAATTGAGTTTGGTTGAATAGGAGTTAGAAATTTTTCCCTGTTCATGACGTCTCCCCTGCCAAATATCCAAAAAATGTAAATTTTTTTGCAATAACTTTTGATCTAATTGAAATTTTGAAAAGCGCTACATGTATTCGTGATCAGCGTCGGATTTTAAATAAGAAAATTGAGTTTGGTTTGAATAGGAGTTAGAAATTTTTCCCTGTTCATGACGTCTCCCTGCCAAATATCCAAAAAATGTGAAATTTTTTATTGCAATAACTTTTGATGTAATTGAAATTTTGAAAAGCGCTACATGTATTCGTGATCAGCGTCGGATTTTAAATAGAAAATTGAGTTTGGTTGAATAGGAGTTAGAAATTTTTTCCCTGTTCATGACGTCTCCCCTGCCAAATATCCAAAAAATGTGAAATTTTTTATTGCAATAACTTTTGATCTAATTGAAATTTTGAAAAGCGCTACATGTATTCGTGATCAGCGTCGGATTTTAAATAAGAAAATTGAGTTTGGTTGAATAGGAGTTAGAAATTTTTTCCCTGTTCATGACGTCTCCCCTGCCAAATATCCAAAAAATGTGAAATTTTTTATTGCAATAACTTTTGATCTAATTGAAATTTTGAAAAGCGCTACATGTATTCGTGATCAGCGTCGGATTTTAAATAAGAAAATTGAGTTTGGTTTGAATAGGAGTTAGAAATTTTTCCCTGTTCATGACGTCTCCCCTGCCAAATATCCAAAAAATGTGAAATTTTTTTATGCAATAACTTTTGATCTAATTGAAATTTTGAAAAGCGCTACATGTATTCGTGATCAGCGTCGGATTTTAAATAAGAAAATTGAGTTTGGTTGGAATAGGAGTTAGAAATTTTTTCCCTGTTCATGACGTCTCCCCTGCCAAATATCCAAAAAATGTGAAATTTTTATTGCAATAACTTTTGATCTAATTGAAATTTTGAAAAGCGCTACATGTATTCGTGATCAGCGTCGGATTTTAAATAAGAAAATTGAGTTTGGTTTGAATAGGAGTTAGAAATTTTTTCCCTGTTCATGACGTCTCCCCTGCCAAATATCCAAAAAATGTGAAATTTTTTATTGCAATAACTTTTGATCTAATTGAAATTTTGAAAAGCGCTACATGTATTCGTGATCAGCGTCGGATTTTAATAGAAAATTGAGTTTGGTTGAATAGGAGTTAGAAATTTTTCCCTGTTCATGACGTCTCCCTGCCAAATATCCAAAAAATGTGAAATTTTTTATTGCAATAACTTTTGATCTAATTGAAATTTTGAAAAGCGCTACATGTATTCGTGATCAGCGTCGGATTTTAAATAGAAAATTGAGTTTGGTTGAATAGGAGTTAGAAATTTTTCCCTGTTCATGACGTCTCCCCTGCCAAATATCCAAAAAATGTGAAATTTTTATTGCAATAACTTTTGATCTAATTGAAATTTTGAAAAGCGCTACATGTATTCGTGATCAGCGTCGGATTTTAAATAAGAAAATTGAGTTTGGTTTGAATAGGAGTTAGAAATTTTTCCCTGTTCATGACGTCTCCCCTGCCAAATATCCAAAAAATGTGAAATTTTTTATTGCAATAACTTTTGATCTAATTGAAATTTTGAAAAGCGCTACATGTATTCGTGATCAGCGTCGGATTTTAAATAAGAAAATTGAGTTTGGTTGAATAGGAGTTAGAAATTTTTCCCTGTTCATGACGTCTCCCCTGCCAAATATCCAAAAAATGTGAAATTTTTTATTGCAATAACTTTTGATCTAATTGAAATTTTGAAAAGCGCTACATGTATTCGTGATCAGCGTCGGATTTTAAATAGAAAATTGAGTTTGGTTGGAATAGGAGTTAGAAATTTTTCCCTGTTCATGACGTCTCCCTGCCAAATATCCAAAAAATGTGAAATTTTTTATTGCAATAACTTTTGATCTAATTGAAATTTTGAAAAGCGCTACATGTATTCGTGATCAGCGTCGGATTTTAAATAAGAAAATTGAGTTTGGTTTGAATAGGAGTTAGAAATTTTTCCCTGTTCATGACGTCTCCCTGCCAAATATCCAAAAAATGTGAAATTTTTTATTGCAATAACTTTTGATCTAATTGAAATTTTGAAAAGCGCTACATGTATTCGTGATCAGCGTCGGATTTTAAATAGAAAATTGAGTTTGGTTGGAATAGGAGTTAGAAATTTTTCCCTGTTCATGACGTCTCCCCTGCCAAATATCCAAAAAATGTGAAATTTTATTGCAATAACTTTTGATCTAATTGAAATTTTGAAAAGCGCTACATGTATTCGTGATCAGCGTCGGATTTTAAATAGAAAATTGAGTTTGGTTGAATAGGAGTTAGAAATTTTTCCCTGTTCATGACGTCTCCCCTGCCAAATATCCAAAAAATGTGAAATTTTTTATTGCAATAACTTTTGATCTAATTGAAATTTTGAAAAGCGCTACATGTATTCGTGATCAGCGTCGGATTTTAATGAGAAAATTGAGTTTGGTTGGAATAGGAGTTAGAAATTTTTCCCTGTTCATGACGTCTCCCCTGCCAAATATCCAAAAAATGTGAAATTTTTTTTGCAATAACTTTTGATCTAATTGAAATTTTGAAAAGCGCTACATGTATTCGTGATCAGCGTCGGATTTTAAATAGAAAATTGAGTTTGGTTGGTAGGAGTTAGAAATTTTTCCCTGTTCATGACGTCTCCCCTGCCAAATATCCAAAAAATGTGAAATTTTTTTATTGCAATAACTTTTGATCTAATTGAAATTTTGAAAAGCGCTACATGTATTCGTGATCAGCGTCGGATTTTAAATGAAAATTGAGTTTGGTTGAATAGGAGTTAGAAATTTTTCCCTGTTCATGACGTCTCCCCTGCCAAATATCCAAAAAATGTGAAATTTTTTATTGCAATAACTTTTGATCTAATTGAAATTTTGAAAAGCGCTACATGTATTCGTGATCAGCGTCGGATTTTAAATAAGAAAATTGAGTTTGGTTTGAATAGGAGTTAGAAATTTTTTCCCTGTTCATGACGTCTCCCTGCCAAATATCCAAAAAATGTGAAATTTTTTATTGCAATAACTTTTGATCTAATTGAAATTTTGAAAAGCGCTACATGTATTCGTGATCAGCGTCGGATTTTAAATAAGAAAATTGAGTTTGGTTGAATAGGAGTTAGAAATTTTTTCCCTGTTCATGACGTCTCCCCTGCCAAATATCCAAAAAATGTGAAATTTTTTTATTGCAATAACTTTTGATCTAATTGAAATTTTGAAAAGCGCTACATGTATTCGTGATCAGCGTCGGATTTTAAATAAGAAAATTGAGTTTGGTTGAATAGGAGTTAGAAATTTTTCCCTGTTCATGACGTCTCCCCTGCCAAATATCCAAAAAATGTGAAATTTTTTTATTGCAATAACTTTTGATCTAATTGAAATTTTGAAAAGCGCTACATGTATTCGTGATCAGCGTCGGATTTTAAATAGAAAATTGAGTTTGGTTGGCAATAGGAGTTAGAAATTTTTTCCCTGTTCATGACGTCTCCCCTGCCAAATATCCAAAAAATGTGAAATTTTATTATTGCAATAACTTTTGATCTAATTGAAATTTTGAAAAGCGCTACATGTATTCGTGATCAGCGTCGGATTTTAAATAAGAAAATTGAGTTTGGTTGAATAGGAGTTAGAAATTTTTTCCCTGTTCATGACGTCTCCCCTGCCAAATATCCAAAAAATGTGAAATTTTATTATTGCAATAACTTTTGATCTAATTGAAATTTTGAAAAGCGCTACATGTATTCGTGATCAGCGTCGGATTTTAAATAAGAAAATTGAGTTTGGTTGGAATAGGAGTTAGAAATTTTTTCCCTGTTCATGACGTCTCCCCTGCCAAATATCCAAAAAATGTGAAATTTTTTATTGCAATAACTTTTGATCTAATTGAAATTTTGAAAAGCGCTACATGTATTCGTGATCAGCGTCGGATTAATGAAAATTAAGTTTGGTTGGAATAGGAGTTAGAAATTTTTTCCCTGTTCATGACGTCTCCCCTGCCAAATATCCAAAAAATGTGAAATTTTTATTGCAATAACTTTTGATCTAATTGAAATTTTGAAAAGCGCTACATGTATTCGTGATCAGCGTCGGATTTTAAATAAGAAAATTGAGTTTGGTTTGAATAGGAGTTAGAAATTTTTTCCCTGTTCATGACGTCTCCCCTGCCAAATATCCAAAAAATGTGAAATTTTTTATTGCAATAACTTTTGATCTAATTGAAATTTTGAAAAGCGCTACATGTATTCGTGATCAGCGTCGGATTTTAAATAAGAAAATTGAGTTTGGTTGAATAGGAGTTAGAAATTTTTTCCCTGTTCATGACGTCTCCCCTGCCAAATATCCAAAAAATGTGAAATTTTATTATTGCAATAACTTTTGATCTAATTGAAATTTTGAAAAGCGCTACATGTATTCGTGATCAGCGTCGGATTTTAAATAAGAAAATTGAGTTTGGTTGAATAGGAGTTAGAAATTTTTTCCCTGTTCATGACGTCTCCCCTGCCAAATATCCAAAAAATGTGAAATTTTTATTGCAATAACTTTTGATCTAATTGAAATTTTGAAAAGCGCTACATGTATTCGTGATCAGCGTCGGATTTTAAATAAGAAAATTGAGTTTGGTTGAATAGGAGTTAGAAATTTTTTCCCTGTTCATGACGTCTCCCCTGCCAAATATCCAAAAAATGTGAAATTTTATTATTGCAATAACTTTTGATCTAATTGAAATTTTGAAAAGCGCTACATGTATTCGTGATCAGCGTCGGATTTTAAATAAGAAAATTGAGTTTGGTTGGAATAGGAGTTAGAAATTTTTCCCTGTTCATGACGTCTCCCCTGCCAAATATCCAAAAAATGTGAAATTTTTTATTGCAATAACTTTTGATCTAATTGAAATTTTGAAAAGCGCTACATGTATTCGTGATCAGCGTCGGATTTTAAATAAGAAAATTGAGTTTGGTTGGAATAGGAGTTAGAAATTTTTCCCTGTTCATGACGTCTCCCCTGCCAAATATCCAAAAAATGTGAAATTTTATTATTGCAATAACTTTTGATCTAATTGAAATTTTGAAAAGCGCTACATGTATTCGTGATCAGCGTCGGATTTTAAATAAGAAAATTGAGTTTGGTTGAATAGGAGTTAGAAATTTTTTCCCTGTTCATGACGTCTCCCCTGCCAAATATCCAAAAAATGTGAAATTTTATTATTGCAATAACTTTTGATCTAATTGAAATTTTGAAAAGCGCTACATGTATTCGTGATCAGCGTCGGATTTTAAATAAGAAAATTGAGTTTGGTTGAATAGGAGTTAGAAATTTTTTCCCTGTTCATGACGTCTCCCCTGCCAAATATCCAAAAAATGTGAAATTTTTTATTGCAATAACTTTTGATCTAATTGAAATTTTGAAAAGCGCTACATGTATTCGTGATCAGCGTCGGATTTTAAATAAGAAAATTGAGTTTGGTTGAATAGGAGTTAGAAATTTTTCCCTGTTCATGACGTCTCCCCTGCCAAATATCCAAAAAATGTGAAATTTTTTATTGCAATAACTTTTGATCTAATTGAAATTTTGAAAAGCGCTACATGTATTCGTGATCAGCGTCGGATTTTAAATAAGAAAATTGAGTTTGGTTGAATAGGAGTTAGAAATTTTTCCCTGTTCATGACGTCTCCCCTGCCAAATATCCAAAAAATGTGAAATTTTATTGCAATAACTTTTGATCTAATTGAAATTTTGAAAAGCGCTACATGTATTCGTGATCAGCGTCGGATTTTAAATAAGAAAATTGAGTTTGGTTGAATAGGAGTTAGAAATTTTTTCCCTGTTCATGACGTCTCCCCTGCCAAATATCCAAAAAATGTGAAATTTTATTATTGCAATAACTTTTGATCTAATTGAAATTTTGAAAAGCGCTACATGTATTCGTGATCAGCGTCGGATTTTAAATAAGAAAATTGAGTTTGGTTGAATAGGAGTTAGAAATTTTTTCCCTGTTCATGACGTCTCCCCTGCCAAATATCCAAAAAATGTGAAATTTTTTATTGCAATAACTTTTGATCTAATTGAAATTTTGAAAAGCGCTACATGTATTCGTGATCAGCGTCGGATTTTAAATAAGAAAATTGAGTTTGGTTGAATAGGAGTTAGAAATTTTTTCCCTGTTCATGACGTCTCCCCTGCCAAATATCCAAAAAATGTGAAATTTTTTATTGCAATAACTTTTGATCTAATTGAAATTTTGAAAAGCGCTACATGTATTCGTGATCAGCGTCGGATTTTAAATAAGAAAATTGAGTTTGGTTGAATAGGAGTTAGAAATTTTTTCCCTGTTCATGACGTCTCCCCTGCCAAATATCCAAAAAATGTGAAATTTTTTATTGCAATAACTTTTGATCTAATTGAAATTTTGAAAAGCGCTACATGTATTCGTGATCAGCGTCGGATTTTAAATAAGAAAATTGAGTTTGGTTGAATAGGAGTTAGAAATTTTTTCCCTGTTCATGACGTCTCCCCTGCCAAATATCCAAAAAATGTGAAATTTTATTATTGCAATAACTTTTGATCTAATTGAAATTTTGAAAAGCGCTACATGTATTCGTGATCAGCGTCGGATTTTAAATAAGAAAATTGAGTTTGGTTGGAATAGGAGTTAGAAATTTTTTCCCTGTTCATGACGTCTCCCCTGCCAAATATCCAAAAAATGTGAAATTTTATTATTGCAATAACTTTTGATCTAATTGAAATTTTGAAAAGCGCTACATGTATTCGTGATCAGCGTCGGATTTTAAATAAGAAAATTGAGTTTGGTTGAATAGGAGTTAGAAATTTTTTCCCTGTTCATGACGTCTCCCCTGCCAAATATCCAAAAAATGTGAAATTTTTTATTGCAATAACTTTTGATCTAATTGAAATTTTGAAAAGCGCTACATGTATTCGTGATCAGCGTCGGATTTTAAATAAGAAAATTGAGTTTGGTTGGAATAGGAGTTAGAAATTTTTTCCCTGTTCATGACGTCTCCCCTGCCAAATATCCAAAAAATGTGAAATTTTTTATTGCAATAACTTTTGATCTAATTGAAATTTTGAAAAGCGCTACATGTATTCGTGATCAGCGTCGGATTTTAAATAAGAAAATTGAGTTTGGTTGGAATAGGAGTTAGAAATTTTTTCCCTGTTCATGACGTCTCCCCTGCCAAATATCCAAAAAATGTGAAATTTTTTATTGCAATAACTTTTGATCTAATTGAAATTTTGAAAAGCGCTACATGTATTCGTGATCAGCGTCGGATTTTAAATAAGAAAATTGAGTTTGGTTGGAATAGGAGTTAGAAATTTTTTCCCTGTTCATGACGTCTCCCCTGCCAAATATCCAAAAAATGTGAAATTTTTTATTGCAATAACTTTTGATCTAATTGAAATTTTGAAAAGCGCTACATGTATTCGTGATCAGCGTCGGATTTTAAATAAGAAAATTGAGTTTGGTTGAATAGGAGTTAGAAATTTTTTCCCTGTTCATGACGTCTCCCCTGCCAAATATCCAAAAAATGTGAAATTTTATTATTGCAATAACTTTTGATCTAATTGAAATTTTGAAAAGCGCTACATGTATTCGTGATCAGCGTCGGATTTTAAATAAGAAAATTGAGTTTGGTTGAATAGGAGTTAGAAATTTTTTCCCTGTTCATGACGTCTCCCCTGCCAAATATCCAAAAAATGTGAAATATTTTATTGCAATAACTTTTGATCTAATTGAAATTTTGAAAAGCGCTACATGTATTCGTGATCAGCGTCGGATTTTAAATAAGAAAATTGAGTTTGGTTGGAATAGGAGTTAGAAATTTTTTCCCTGTTCATGACGTCTCCCCTGCCAAATATCCAAAAAATGTGAAATTTTATTATTGCAATAACTTTTGATCTAATTGAAATTTTGAAAAGCGCTACATGTATTCGTGATCAGCGTCGGATTTTAAATAAGAAAATTGAGTTTGGTTGAATAGGAGTTAGAAATTTTTCCCTGTTCATGACGTCTCCCCTGCCAAATATCCAAAAAATGTGAAATTTTATTATTGCAATAACTTTTGATCTAATTGAAATTTTGAAAAGCGCTACATGTATTCGTGATCAGCGTCGGATTTTAAATAAGAAAATTGAGTTTGGCTTGAATAGGAGTTAGAAACTTTTTCCCTGTTCATGACGTCTCCCCTGCCAAATATCCAAAAAATGTGAAATTTTTATTGCAATAACTTTTGATCTAATTGAAATTTTGATCTAATTGAAATTTTGAAAAGCGCTACATGTATTCGTGATCAGCGTCGGATTTTAAATAAGAAAATTGAGTTTGGTTGAATAGGAGTTAGAAATTTTTTCCCTGTTCATGACGTCTCCCCTGCCAAATATCCAAAAAATGTGAAATTTTATTATTGCAATAACTTTTGATCTAATTGAAATTTTGAAAAGCGCTACATGTATTCGTGATCAGCGTCGGATTTTAAATAAGAAAATTGAGTTTGGTTGAATAGGAGTTAGAAATTTTTTCCCTGTTCATGACGTCTCCCCTGCCAAATATCCAAAAAATGTGAAATTTTTTATTGCAATAACTTTTGATCTAATTGAAATTTTGAAAAGCGCTACATGTATTCGTGATCAGCGTCGGATTTTAAATAAGAAAATTGAGTTTGGTTGAATAGGAGTTAGAAATTTTTTCCCTGTTCATGACGTCTCCCCTGCCAAATATCCAAAAAATGTGAAATTTTATTATTGCAATAACTTTTGATCTAATTGAAATTTTGAAAAGCGCTACATGTATTCGTGATCAGCGTCGGATTTTAAATAAGAAAATTGAGTTTGGTTGAATAGGAGTTAGAAATTTTTTCCCTGTTCATGACGTCTCCCCTGCCAAATATCCAAAAAATGTGAAATTTTATTATTGCAATAACTTTTGATCTAATTGAAATTTTGAAAAGCGCTACATGTATTCGTGATCAGCGTCGGATTTTAAATAAGAAAATTGAGTTTGGTTGAATAGGAGTTAGAAATTTTTTCCCTGTTCATGACGTCTCCCCTGCCAAATATCCAAAAAATGTGAAATTTTATTATTGCAATAACTTTTGATCTAATTGAAATTTTGAAAAGCGCTACATGTATTCGTGATCAGCGTCGGATTTTAAATAAGAAAATTGAGTTTGGTTGAATAGGAGTTAGAAATTTTTCCCTGTTCATGACGTCTCCCCTGCCAAATATCCAAAAAATGTGAAATTTTTTATTGCAATAACTTTTGATCTAATTGAAATTTTGAAAAGCGCTACATGTATTCGTGATCAGCGTCGGATTTTAAATAAGAAAATTGAGTTTGGTTGGAATAGGAGTTAGAAATTTTTTCCCTGTTCATGACGTCTCCCCTGCCAAATATCCAAAAAATGTGAAATTTTATTATTGCAATAACTTTTGATCTAATTGAAATTTTGAAAAGCGCTACATGTATTCGTGATCAGCGTCGGATTTTAAATAAGAAAATTGAGTTTGGTTGAATAGGAGTTAGAAATTTTTTCCCTGTTCATGACGTCTCCCCTGCCAAATATCCAAAAAATGTGAAATTTTATTATTGCAATAACTTTTGATCTAATTGAAATTTTGAAAAGCGCTACATGTATTCGTGATCAGCGTCGGATTTTAAATAAGAAAATTGAGTTTGGTTGAATAGGAGTTAGAAATTTTTTCCCTGTTCATGACGTCTCCCCTGCCAAATATCCAAAAAATGTGAAATTTTATTATTGCAATAACTTTTGATCTAATTGAAATTTTGAAAAGCGCTACATGTATTCGTGATCAGCGTCGGATTTTAAATAAGAAAATTGAGTTTGGTTGAATAGGAGTTAGAAATTTTTTCCCTGTTCATGACGTCTCCCCTGCCAAATATCCAAAAAATGTGAAATTTTATTGCAATAACTTTTGATCTAATTGAAATTTTGAAAAGCGCTACATGTATTCGTGATCAGCGTCGGATTTTAAATAAGAAAATTGAGTTTGGTTGGAATAGGAGTTAGAAATTTTTTCCCTGTTCATGACGTCTCCCCTGCCAAATATCCAAAAAATGTGAAATTTTTTATTGCAATAACTTTTGATCTAATTGAAATTTTGAAAAGCGCTACATGTATTCGTGATCAGCGTCGGATTTTAAATAAGAAAATTGAGTTTGGTTGGAATAGGAGTTAGAAATTTTTTCCCTGTTCATGACGTCTCCCCTGCCAAATATCCAAAAAATGTGAAATTTTATTATTGCAATAACTTTTGATCTAATTGAAATTTTGAAAAGCGCTACATGTATTCGTGATCAGCGTCGGATTTTAAATAAGAAAATTGAGTTTGGTTGAATAGGAGTTAGAAATTTTTTCCCTGTTCATGACGTCTCCCCTGCCAAATATCCAAAAAATGTGAAATTTTTTATTGCAATAACTTTTGATCTAATTGAAATTTTGAAAAGCGCTACATGTATTCGTGATCAGCGTCGGATTTTAAATAAGAAAATTGAGTTTGGTTGAATAGGAGTTAGAAATTTTTTCCCTGTTCATGACGTCTCCCCTGCCAAATATCCAAAAAATGTGAAATTTTATTATTGCAATAACTTTTGATCTAATTGAAATTTTGAAAAGCGCTACATGTATTCGTGATCAGCGTCGGATTTTAAATAAGAAAATTGAGTTTGGTTGGAATAGGAGTTAGAAATTTTTTCCCTGTTCATGACGTCTCCCCTGCCAAATATCCAAAAAATGTGAAATTTTATTATTGCAATAACTTTTGATCTAATTGAAATTTTGAAAAGCGCTACATGTATTCGTGATCAGCGTCGGATTTTAAATAAGAAAATTGAGTTTGGTTGAATAGGAGTTAGAAATTTTTTCCCTGTTCATGACGTCTCCCCTGCCAAATATCCAAAAAATGTGAAATTTTATTATTGCAATAACTTTTGATCTAATTGAAATTTTGAAAAGCGCTACATGTATTCGTGATCAGCGTCGGATTTTAAATAAGAAAATTGAGTTTGGTTGAATAGGAGTTAGAAATTTTTTCCCTGTTCATGACGTCTCCCCTGCCAAATATCCAAAAAATGTGAAATTTTTTATTGCAATAACTTTTGATCTAATTGAAATTTTGAAAAGCGCTACATGTATTCGTGATCAGCGTCGGATTTTAAATAAGAAAATTGAGTTTGGTTGAATAGGAGTTAGAAATTTTTTCCCTGTTCATGACGTCTCCCCTGCCAAATATCCAAAAAATGTGAAATTTTATTATTGCAATAACTTTTGATCTAATTGAAATTTTGAAAAGCGCTACATGTATTCGTGATCAGCGTCGGATTTTAAATAAGAAAATTGAGTTTGGTTGAATAGGAGTTAGAAATTTTTTCCCTGTTCATGACGTCTCCCCTGCCAAATATCCAAAAAATGTGAAATTTTATTATTGCAATAACTTTTGATCTAATTGAAATTTTGAAAAGCGCTACATGTATTCGTGATCAGCGTCGGATTTTAAATAAGAAAATTGAGTTTGGTTGGAATAGGAGTTAGAAATTTTTTCCCTGTTCATGACGTCTCCCCTGCCAAATATCCAAAAAATGTGAAATTTTATTATTGCAATAACTTTTGATCTAATTGAAATTTTGAAAAGCGCTACATGTATTCGTGATCAGCGTCGGATTTTAAATAAGAAAATTGAGTTTGGTTGAATAGGAGTTAGAAATTTTTTCCCTGTTCATGACGTCTCCCCTGCCAAATATCCAAAAAATGTGAAATTTTATTATTGCAATAACTTTTGATCTAATTGAAATTTTGAAAAGCGCTACATGTATTCGTGATCAGCGTCGGATTTTAAATAAGAAAATTGAGTTTGGTTGAATAGGAGTTAGAAATTTTTTCCCTGTTCATGACGTCTCCCCTGCCAAATATCCAAAAAATGTGAAATTTTTTATTGCAATAACTTTTGATCTAATTGAAATTTTGAAAAGCGCTACATGTATTCGTGATCAGCGTCGGATTTTAAATAAGAAAATTGAGTTTGGTTGAATAGGAGTTAGAAATTTTTTCCCTGTTCATGACGTCTCCCCTGCCAAATATCCAAAAAATGTGAAATTTTATTATTGCAATAACTTTTGATCTAATTGAAATTTTGAAAAGCGCTACATGTATTCGTGATCAGCGTCGGATTTTAAATAAGAAAATTGAGTTTGGTTGGAATAGGAGTTAGAAATTTTTTCCCTGTTCATGACGTCTCCCCTGCCAAATATCCAAAAAATGTGAAATTTTATTATTGCAATAACTTTTGATCTAATTGAAATTTTGAAAAGCGCTACATGTATTCGTGATCAGCGTCGGATTTTAAATAAGAAAATTGAGTTTGGTTGAATAGGAGTTAGAAATTTTTTCCCTGTTCATGACGTCTCCCCTGCCAAATATCCAAAAAATGTGAAATTTTTTATTGCAATAACTTTTGATCTAATTGAAATTTTGAAAAGCGCTACATGTATTCGTGATCAGCGTCGGATTTTAAATAAGAAAATTGAGTTTGGTTGAATAGGAGTTAGAAATTTTTTCCCTGTTCATGACGTCTCCCCTGCCAAATATCCAAAAAATGTGAAATTTTTTATTGCAATAACTTTTGATCTAATTGAAATTTTGAAAAGCGCTACATGTATTCGTGATCAGCGTCGGATTTTAAATAAGAAAATTGAGTTTGGTTGAATAGGAGTTAGAAATTTTTTCCCTGTTCATGACGTCTCCCCTGCCAAATATCCAAAAAATGTGAAATTTTATTATTGCAATAACTTTTGATCTAATTGAAATTTTGAAAAGCGCTACATGTATTCGTGATCAGCGTCGGATTTTAAATAAGAAAATTGAGTTTGGTTGAATAGGAGTTAGAAATTTTTTCCCTGTTCATGACGTCTCCCTGCCAAATATCCAAAAAATGTGAAATTTTATTATTGCAATAACTTTTGATCTAATTGAAATTTTGAAAAGCGCTACATGTATTCGTGATCAGCGTCGGATTTTAAATAAGAAAATTGAGTTTGGTTGGAATAGGAGTTAGAAATTTTTTCCCTGTTCATGACGTCTCCCCTGCCAAATATCCAAAAAATGTGAAATTTTTTATTGCAATAACTTTTGATCTAATTGAAATTTTGAAAAGCGCTACATGTATTCGTGATCAGCGTCGGATTTTAAATAAGAAAATTGAGTTTGGTTGAATAGGAGTTAGAAATTTTTTCCCTGTTCATGACGTCTCCCCTGCCAAATATCCAAAAAATGTGAAATTTTATTATTGCAATAACTTTTGATCTAATTGAAATTTTGAAAAGCGCTACATGTATTCGTGATCAGCGTCGGATTTTAAATAAGAAAATTGAGTTTGGTTGAATAGGAGTTAGAAATTTTTTCCCTGTTCATGACGTCTCCCCTGCCAAATATCCAAAAAATGTGAAATTTTTTATTGCAATAACTTTTGATCTAATTGAAATTTTGAAAAGCGCTACATGTATTCGTGATCAGCGTCGGATTTTAAATAAGAAAATTGAGTTTGGTTGAATAGGAGTTAGAAATTTTTTCCCTGTTCATGACGTCTCCCCTGCCAAATATCCAAAAAATGTGAAATTTTATTATTGCAATAACTTTTGATCTAATTGAAATTTTGAAAAGCGCTACATGTATTCGTGATCAGCGTCGGATTTTAAATAAGAAAATTGAGTTTGGTTGAATAGGAGTTAGAAATTTTTTCCCTGTTCATGACGTCTCCCCTGCCAAATATCCAAAAAATGTGAAATTTTTTATTGCAATAACTTTTGATCTAATTGAAATTTTGAAAAGCGCTACATGTATTCGTGATCAGCGTCGGATTTTAAATAAGAAAATTGAGTTTGGTTGGAATAGGAGTTAGAAATTTTTTCCCTGTTCATGACGTCTCCCCTGCCAAATATCCAAAAAATGTGAAATTTTTTATTGCAATAACTTTTGATCTAATTGAAATTTTGAAAAGCGCTACATGTATTCGTGATCAGCGTCGGATTTTAAATAAGAAAATTGAGTTTGGTTGGAATAGGAGTTAGAAATTTTTTCCCTGTTCATGACGTCTCCCCTGCCAAATATCCAAAAAATGTGAAATTTTTTATTGCAATAACTTTTGATCTAATTGAAATTTTGAAAAGCGCTACATGTATTCGTGATCAGCGTCGGATTTTAAATAAGAAAATTGAGTTTGGTTGGAATAGGAGTTAGAAATTTTTTCCCTGTTCATGACGTCTCCCCTGCCAAATATCCAAAAAATGTGAAATTTTATTATTGCAATAACTTTTGATCTAATTGAAATTTTGAAAAGCGCTACATGTATTCGTGATCAGCGTCGGATTTTAAATAAGAAAATTGAGTTTGGTTGAATAGGAGTTAGAAATTTTTTCCCTGTTCATGACGTCTCCCCTGCCAAATATCCAAAAAATGTGAAATTTTATTATTGCAATAACTTTTGATCTAATTGAAATTTTGAAAAGCGCTACATGTATTCGTGATCAGCGTCGGATTTTAAATAAGAAAATTGAGTTTGGTTGAATAGGAGTTAGAAATTTTTTCCCTGTTCATGACGTCTCCCCTGCCAAATATCCAAAAAAAATTTTATTATTGCAATAACTTTTGATCTAATTGAAATTTTGAAAAGCGCTACATGTATTCGTGATCAGCGTCGGATTTTAAATAAGAAAATTGAGTTTGGTTGAATAGGAGTTAGAAATTTTTTCCCTGTTCATGACGTCTCCCTGCCAAATATCCAAAAAATGTGAAATTTTATTATTGCAATAACTTTTGATCTAATTGAAATTTTGAAAAGCGCTACATGTATTCGTGATCAGCGTCGGATTTTAAATAAGAAAATTGAGTTTGGTTGAATAGGAGTTAGAAATTTTTTCCCTGTTCATGACGTCTCCCCTGCCAAATATCCAAAAAATGTGAAATTTTATTATTGCAATAACTTTTGATCTAATTGAAATTTTGAAAAGCGCTACATGTATTCGTGATCAGCGTCGGATTTTAAATAAGAAAATTGAGTTTGGTTGAATAGGAGTTAGAAATTTTTTCCCTGTTCATGACGTCTCCCCTGCCAAATATCCAAAAAATGTGAAATTTTTTATTGCAATAACTTTTGATCTAATTGAAATTTTGAAAAGCGCTACATGTATTCGTGATCAGCGTCGGATTTTAAATAAGAAAATTGAGTTTGGTTGAATAGGAGTTAGAAATTTTTTCCCTGTTCATGACGTCTCCCCTGCCAAATATCCAAAAAATGTGAAATTTTATTATTGCAATAACTTTTGATCTAATTGAAATTTTGAAAAGCGCTACATGTATTCGTGATCAGCGTCGGATTTTAAATAAGAAAATTGAGTTTGGTTGAATAGGAGTTAGAAATTTTTTCCCTGTTCATGACGTCTCCCCTGCCAAATATCCAAAAAATGTGAAATTTTATTATTGCAATAACTTTTGATCTAATTGAAATTTTGAAAAGCGCTACATGTATTCGTGATCAGCGTCGGATTTTAAATAAGAAAATTGAGTTTGGTTGAATAGGAGTTAGAAATTTTTTCCCTGTTCATGACGTCTCCCCTGCCAAATATCCAAAAAATGTGAAATTTTTATTGCAATAACTTTTGATCTAATTGAAATTTTGAAAAGCGCTACATGTATTCGTGATCAGCGTCGGATTTTAAATAAGAAAATTGAGTTTGGTTGAATAGGAGTTAGAAATTTTTTCCCTGTTCATGACGTCTCCCCTGCCAAATATCCAAAAAATGTGAAATTTTATTATTGCAATAACTTTTGATCTAATTGAAATTTTGAAAAGCGCTACATGTATTCGTGATCAGCGTCGGATTTTAAATAAGAAAATTGAGTTTGGTTGGAATAGGAGTTAGAAATTTTTTCCCTGTTCATGACGTCTCCCCTGCCAAATATCCAAAAAATGTGAAATTTTATTATTGCAATAACTTTTGATCTAATTGAAATTTTGAAAAGCGCTACATGTATTCGTGATCAGCGTCGGATTTTAATTAAGAAAATTGAGTTTGGTTTGAATAGGAGGTAGAAATTTTTTCCCTGTTCATGACGTCTCCCTGCCAAATATCCAAAAAATGTGAAATTTTTTATTGCAATAACTTTTGATCTAATTGAAATTTTGAAAAGCGCTACATGTATTCGTGATCAGCGTCGGATTTTAAATAGAAAATTGAGTTTGGTTGGAATAGGAGTTAGAAATTTTTTCCCTGTTCATGACGTCTCCCCTGCCAAATATCCAAAAAATGTGAAATTTTTTTGATTGCAATAACTTTTGATCTAATTGAAATTTTGAAAAGCGCTACATGTATTCGTGATCAGCGTCGGATTTTAATGAGAAAATTGAGTTTGGTTGGAATAGGAGTTAGAAATTTTTCCCTGTTCATGACGTCTCCCCTGCCAAATATCCAAAAAATGTGAACATTTTTATTGCAATAACTTTTGATCTAATTGAAATTTTGAAAAGCGCTACATGTATTCGTGATCAGCGTCGGATTTTAAATAGAAAATTGAGTTTGGTTGAATAGGAGTTAGAAATTTTTCCCTGTTCATGACGTCTCCCCTGCCAAAATCCAAAAAAATGTGAAATTTTTTGCAATAACTTTTGATCTAATTGAAAT